>JBBPQW010000005.1:0-126963 GCA_038092695.1 Boletus rubropictus | reverse complement strand
TTTCCAATGGCCTTTTTTTCGTGCTGATCTCACTAATTCTAGTGGACTGACTATTTTTGCTCGTTCCTCGACTCTCATCTTTCTTGGAGGATACCTCTCTTCATCCAATGCGTCATCGGACTCATCCTTGCGGTTGGCAGCCTAGTGATGCCAGAGAGCCCACGGTGAGTAAACACCCTCAGCTCAGCTTATAGCATGCTGACCCCGTTTCTCAGGTGGTTGATTGACACTGACCAAGATGACGCTGGCATGCGCGTTATTGTAGATCTGCACGGTGGGGATCCTAACGATATACTTGCACAAGCAGAATTTCAGGAAATCAAAGAAAAGGTTGTTTCCGAAGTAAGTGTGCCAGTGGTTATCCCTTGATCATACCACAATTCGATTCCCCTATTCAGCGTGAACTTGGTGAGGGTCGCGGGTACTTGATCATGTGGAGAAAGTACAAGCGCCGCGTCTTACTTGCAATGTCATCTCAAGCGTTTGCTCAACTGGTAGGTTATAGTTCCTAACCTAGCATTCTAATTGACATTCTCATGTTCTGCAAGAACGGTATAAATGGTACGTTGTCGTGTTGTCGCATCACTTGTCTCTGAGAAAAACATTTATTGGCAGTAATTTCCTATTATGCGCGTGAGTATTCGTACCTCGGATCTGCAAGGTTACTGCTGATATCGCAAGCTAGCGTCGGTATTTGAAGGTGCAGTTCATTCAGTTTCATGTGCGGTGAGCCCCGGTTGAAGTATTTCACAGAGGCTGGATGGCTTGGGCGCGATGCCATCTTAATGACGGGCATCAATGCTATCATTTACGTGCTCAGTACTATTCCGCCGTACGTCTTCTGTACATGCTATCTTTTCCTTGCTTACTTCTCGCTTTCAGTTGGTACTTGGTGGATCGTTGGGGTCGTCGGTTCATTCTCCTCTCGGGTGCTGTCGTCGTATGTACTATCGTCATGACCTGGTTTTAGATCTAATCAAAATATACAGATGGGGATCGCTTTGGGTCTCACGGGATGGTGGATGTACATCGACATTCCGGAAACCCCACAGGCAGTTGTTGCTTGCGTAATCATCTTCAACGCTGCATTTGGTTACAGGTATATGGATTTCGTCGTGTAATTTAACTCTTACTCATCTCTTTGGAGCTGGGGGCCAATTCCATGGCTCTATCCACCTGAGGTGGGTTTGTTGGTTGGCCCGGTGATTGGAGTGTTGATGAAGTTCTTTAGATCATGCCCTTGGCTTTCCGATCTAAAGGTGTCTCAATCTCAACTGCGACAAACTGGTCAGCGCCTGACCTTTTGCACGTACGTTGGCTGATTCGTCCTAGGGCCTTCAACTTCGTTGTTGGAGAAACAACTCCTTACTTGCAGGAAGTCATTACTTGGAGGTTATATCCCATGCATGGTTTCTACTGTGCATGCAGCTTTGTCCTCGTATACTTTTGTTGGTCTGGCTCAGTCTTGGCTGTACGTTGTGCTAACGCCACTCTAGTGTATCCCGAAACGATGGGCGTACCACTGGAAGAGATGGATGCTGTATTTGGCGAAGGTGAATCCGTCTCGCAGAATCAGTAGGAACAAGGTTTGACATTTTTCCAGAGGAAAGACTTGACTACGACTCTGAGCGTGCCTCTCTTATGTCGGGTACCCGTTCCGATCGTTTGTCAGTTAACTCTGGCCGACGGCCCAAAATGAACAATCCTGCGGAGAGAGGATGGGTTAGCCGGGTTCTTTACCGCAATGACAGGAGTACATATCATCCCATCGGGGACGATGAATAGGAACTCGCGAGGATGGATGGTGAGCAGGCAGTGGAGGAAGAATCATGTTCGAAGAAGCGGCGGTCATCCTCTTTAACAAGGAGCACGGACACGGCCGGTGAAGATGCGACATAAATCGCTCGGGTATATCTGCGTCATGCTGCTGTGGTTTCGCAACAGCAGGGAATATTGGCTATGGCCCGGACCTTTATCTAACATCCTTTATTCCTGCTGCCTCTTGTACCCCTTGGTGCCCACTTTCCATCCTCACGTTTGCCTATGATCGGCTGCACCTCAACCCTGGATTATATCCCTCTGTCCTTTTAGTGTTCCTGTCTGTAATGTAGACGAAATAATGCAAATTTGTTGGCGAGTATATTATGCTGGAGAGCACGTGACACGGTTCAAGTGGATCTTCAATGTCCTTTCTTTACTTCCATTCAGCTCCAGCCCGACACTTGTGCACGGAAACGATCGCTACACGTTGCTTAACCCAGCGGACGGTGCGCGGTGGCAGAATACATGTATCTTCTCTTGAAGCAGACCAGGGCTCTTTCGAGTCATCTGGGATTCAGCCTCCAGTAGCCGCCTCATTGCGCATCGCTTTCCCGAATGTTCAAAAACCGACCGCGATGCAGAGAAAGCTCATAAGCGCTATAGCTAAAAATCGAGATGTCTTGCTACAAGACGACACTGGGACTGGAAAGTGCGTTGGCCAGTCACAAGGACGCATTCGAGGAGGCTGACCGTCCGATTCCCTAGATCTTTTGCGGCAATGTTGGCTCTGCTAAGCAAACTCCCGACACGACGGGCGAGCTCGGTGGCGGGCCAAGGTGAAGACCGTAATGGGGAGGCACTCACTTGCTTGTTAATTGTGCCACATCGAGATCTTGCGTATCAATACTTGCATTGGATACACCATATGACCCTTCCTGAGGGGAACACACCGCTCTCGTTGACGAAATTTGCACAGGTTCTCGTTCGACACGTCAACAAGTCAACTTTACAAGGTTTGCCTGTTCGTATGCAAGAGGCGATCAGATCCGCATCATCCGACCAAGACCTATTGATCCATAAACCCCCGCGCATCCTCATTGCTACTCCCAACGTAGTACTGGGGCTCCTTGAGCACCAACCTGAGGTGTTTCGACTAGGTACACTCTCCACAGTTATGGTGGATGAGGTGGACGCGCTCCTGCGCACTCCTGGCAGCAAAGTGCCGAAAGGGCGCAGAAAAGTTTCTGGAAAGAAGCTGGAGAAGCGCATTCCAGATCTCGTCCGGATCCTGGATAGACTTTTCCCCACGTCCAGAGACAGGCAATGGGTGCACTGGGATTCGCGTCTCGTCGGAGATGAGTCACTTGAACGGGACCGCACTGCTCTAGCTCACAGGCCGCAGTTGATTATGATTAGTGCTACGCTACGCAATAGGTTGCAACGTGCGCTGTTCGGTACCTTGGGGTGGGTAAGGCGCGGGGAGGTGTTGAAGTTGATCAGAAAACGCTCCTCCGCCCTACCTACCCATAGACTGGGCCGGAGTGCCATACATCATGTGCTCGTGGTGTCGAAGACAGGAGACATCAAGAACGTTGCCGGTGCTCGTCCGTTGCAGCCGGATGTCAGCAGTGCGACCTTGTTAGAACGAGACGCTGGAGTCGACAACGATGATGAAGATGGTGTTTTTTACGACGACGACGACGACGCAGAACTCGTGGATGACGCCGACAAAGGTAAGAGGCTGCGTTTGGCTTTGTGATGAGGGCTCATTGTCTGGCAGAATTACTTCACGCCCCATTAGCCTTTGATCCAGCCATGTTGGAGGCAGTTGCAGCTATATTTGCTCTCGACGTGCCTCGTGTCGCACTTTTAGTGTTACCAGCGACTGCGGCTGTGCGCAAGATTATCCTTGAACTGCGACAATTGGGTGTGAACGCACATCCCTTTGACTTGGTGGCGGACGAAGCTAGTCGCACTCACGTCCTGTCCCGGATGGATGAGGTCTCGGACGAGAATCCGGCGCTGATTATCGCCACACTTGCTACAGTCCGGGGCATTGATCTTCCAGATCTGACTCATGTGTTCATGCTTGGAGTCCCTGAAGGACGGTCGGGTGATGCATACCTGCACGTTGCAGGTCGGGTGGGGCGATTTGGGAGACGGGGCAAGGTGATCACTATCCTTGAAGAGCGCAGGGAGGAAAGAACAGGGAACAAGGTGGTGGCGATGGATGGGCCCAAGAAGATGGCCATCCTTCTTTCGCGCCTCGGTATCCAACCTACCAGACTGGAACTCTTTGACTAGTCTTTGCTACTACTACTGCTACAAAGTGCGACACCGAGCATTGTATTGGTGGGCATGACAACACTCGGACGTAAGGCTTAATGTCGGTCTCCGCTCGTGGTGATGAGATGCCTTCCTGCGGCGGTCAAGCGAAATCGAGTGAGGTGATTCCACCTGCTCGTCGCCGCTCTGCCACCTATTCGTCGCGTTGCCCGATGTCTGACCGCGTTTGAGAGTCCCAGTCAAGGCTTCCGCGAGGCGAAGCAGGTCTTTGTGTTTCATCACACGCACCCGTGGCGGCTGACACTTGTCCGTCTGCATCTGCGCTGCAGTTGCCTCGCCCTCCCTCCCTGCCAACGATGAGGTCTCCAGTTTGCGTCTCTGCCCTCCTGTCTCTTCTTTTCTCTCCCCTTCTTCACGTCTCTGCTCAGTCCACCTCCTCCCCGGCGAATTCAACCACCACCATTCCATCTACTTCCACGCCGACGCCGACGCCGACGCCAACCCCCTCCGCAAACATCACCACTTTTCTTGCAACGAGTCTTTACAACGTAACATCCGTCAGTCACTCTGGCAGTCAAGACGTCCCGTTCACCACAGTAGTTCCCACCGTCTATAACGTCACGAGCACGCTTCCATCTCCCACTGCTTCCTCGTCAGCCTCTCCATCGCCAACACCCATCGTGCTAGCCACGGAAATCACCCCCGCTTTCGGCGTTCTAGGAGCTATCCTCATTTTAACAGGCCTACCAAGTGCGTTCTGGGGTCATAAGAATAGATGGTGGAGTAGTTTCCCCCAGATTGAAATGCAGTCGCTAAATTTCGGTCTCCAGGACTTCGTTCTTTCTCATCGGATTTTACTCCTTGTCGCTCGTTTGCTTCGTCCTCATCGTCAAGTTTGGCATTCTCCCGGCAGTAAATCCTCCGAGTAAAACTCTCCAAGGCATGTTTGTGCTCGCGTCTTCCGTGGCCGGTATAATGGGAGGTGGCTTCACCATCTTCTTCTGGAAGGTCACCAAATACTTCATTGGGGCCTGGGGAGGCTTCGCCTTTGGTTTGTGGATACAATGTTTCAGGGATGGTGGCCTAATTCCATCTGTTGGACTACGCTGGATATTATATATTGGTACGACCTTGACGTGTTTTGCATTCCACATTTAATTCGTTCTCCAGGGTGTGGTGTCGTTGCCTTCGTGCTGTGTACTATACCAAAGCTCCATTGGCACATGTTGCTTCTAGCAACTGCTTTCGTTGGATCATCAGCATTCATTTTAGGCGTCGATTGCTACACTACTGCCGGACTCAAGGAAGTATGTAACATTCGCTAGTGCGGCTTCGCTTGGGTGCTTACACATCCCACCAGTTTTACATGTGGAATTTGGGATTCAGTGATCTGTTCCCCAAGTATACCAGCAACAAGATTGCATTTCCTGTCTCGCAGACTATGGAGATCGAACTTGGCTTGATCGGTGCTGTCGCCCTTATGGGAGGCGCGGTCCAATTGCGTATCCTTCGTGTTCTTCAGCGAAAACTAAAAGAGATCGCCGAAGAACAAAAACGCAGAGATGAAGAAGCTGAACTCAATATGTCTGACCGATTTGTAGAGCTCACGAAAGAAAAAGAGGAATGGGAGAATGACCACCCTTCCCTTGGAACGCATGCTCGGTCAGGCAGTGGATATTCAGGCACACCTCTCATGAAGGAATTTCCGACATCTGGATCCAATGAAGGTCGTTCGTCCACTTTTACTTTTGTCGGTGGTCGTGCTCGCCATGCCTCCGGCGTATCCGACTTCATGGCAGCACCGATGCCTGAGGAAGAACTCAAACGCACCGCAAGAAGCTCTCAAGCCCCGGGAACTCTCCTCCCTCGTCTAGACCTCGGGGTCGGAATTCAAGACGACGTCCCAGCGGGCTTCATTACCGATACAGAACCTGATGGCAGCCGAGAAGCCAAGGAGGCCCAGAGGGCTCAGATTTCTGCCGAACTGAGCGAACTCGCCCGCAAAGAGGAACTCCTTGCTGAAATACAGACTATCAGGCGTTCCATTGACGCGCTGCGGTCAGAAACACCTGGAATAGACTCTGATGATTCTCGCTCGCGCAAGGTCTCGCTCACCTCGCGCCGTACTCTCAGTTACGACCTCGACAATGCTATTGCTCCTCGGCCTCATACACGACCTCCAAGACAACCCGACCCACGTGGTCGCGCACTGTCTATGGAATTGTCCAAGTTCGTTGATGCACCCCCCCTTGGCGCCTCCATAAGCCGCCCTACAAGCGTTCCGTTGAAAGACGATGATTGGGATGCTTACGTACGCGACCGCAAGCTGCTCCAGCCACCATCAGGCGTGACGGCACCAATTCCAACCACGCCTGTTTCTGCTACCATGCCCAATGCCCAACGTCTTCCTATGCCTCAGGCAGTGACGGAAGCCCTTGTCCAGCGCAAGCGTCGTGAGAGCATGCTCGAGGTCAGCGGTAACGATACCACCCCCAAAGATACATCAGACGAAGATATACCTATCGCCGCTACGCTCGCTGGTATGCAAAAGGTGCAGATGAAGAAGTCACAGAGCCACACCAGTAGTAGCATTCCTGCTGTCTTGTTGCAACCACCGGGTCATGCTCCTGTGTTTGAGCAGCCTCTGCCCAATGCCACTCCACACATTCTCACTCGTGCTCGCCCTACGAGGAGCTCCCCCGAACCAAACCTAAACATCCCTATTGTGTTGCCCCCGGTGCGACCTATCAAGCAGGCTGCTCAGGACGTCGCTTCGAACGTGCCTTTCATCCTGCCTCGAGGCAGCGTAGTCGCTCCCGTTCCTCAGAAGGCTGAGCCACAGCGTGTTGCAACCTTCGAGGAACTTGAAGAACGCCATAGGCAGAAGATGCGTGGGCTGCAAGATCCTATTACTCAGGCCGAGAAGGAGTCTGCGGACCTCGTGGCGGCTAAAAGTCGCTGGGAGCGATCAAGGGCAATTGAGCGGGAGGTAGTGAGTAGACGACAAGCGGAGAGGGCAGCGGAACTCGAGCGTGAGGAGAAAGCGAAGCGCAAACTGGACGATGGGTCGGGTAAA
Organism: Boletus rubropictus; assembly: GCA_038092695.1. Lineage (NCBI taxonomy): Eukaryota > Fungi > Basidiomycota > Agaricomycetes > Boletales > Boletaceae > Boletus > Boletus rubropictus. Next base: position 119,840 of record JBBPQW010000005.1, on the reverse strand, counting down.
CGAGGTTCGACGTTGATTGACGCAGGTAGAGCCGGTGATCGAAGCTCCAGCGCCAATGCTCTGAGCGCAGGAAAGCTCGCTGCGATTGGTGGTGGTCCTAACGCGTCGAGTTCGTCAAAGCGGCAGTCGATGCTCAGGGTTGAAGACTGGCAACGATACCAGCATGACGCAGAGCTGGGCATCCGTTCAGACTCCAAGGGGTCTAGACGTGATTCTCGGGCGCTTGTCAACGCCACTGTCCCATTTCCTGGGCAGAGCCGAGCACGTGACGGAACTGAGGAAGGGCGAAAGCCGTCTGGACTCCGTGACCCTCCCAGCTAGATCCGGTTGTGCGGCTGAGGAAAATTGGCTGTGGACCACCACAATTAGCGACTCGTCTTGATGCGTACGGGCGGTATTGACTTGATGGACCATGTTTTTAGTTTGCATTGGAACATTTCCTTGGTATTTTAGCATGTCCGTTCACGATTTTGGATTTTTCAGACGGTCGCCGCCTCGGGACGACCGGGCCGAGGCGAGCTGTGGCGGTGCAGGGACCTTGTGAATTTCCACGGTGTAGCACGTGTTGGTGTGAATTTGTCATCAGGTGCTGAACGACTCTCAGGCTTTGTCGTTTTTTCCCACCTCTGCTCTCGATTCCCACAGCTGGCAGCCAACGTCGTTATCCCTGGCGGGAAACTGTTATGAGGACATTTCATCCTTTCTCTTCCCCACACATCTCAATGCCCGACGCTGCGCAGCTCGACGCTCACCTGGCTGTGTCAAAGAGCTCGTCTCCCCATCCCCCGTCCCCACCCCAGCCGTCACTTGACCTTCTCATAAACACCACCTCTACTTCCGCTGAGCATATCGCCCATCAAACTACCCAACAGTTGTCCTCCGTAAAACCCCAGCAGCTTCCGCCTCCTTCGGCTAATAATGGCGTCGCCAACCACTCGCATCCCACTATGACTACCGCCGCCCCCTCCGTCCTTTCTAATCCCGATCCAAGCGCGTCTCTCCAGTCCATCCTTGCCGCGAGTCGCAAAGAGCAGTTACCCCCAGAGTCTGCGCTCCATCACTGGGCCATTGCTCCTCCTCCCCAGCTCACAGCTTCACATCACGTCACCTTGCTTCCTCAGGTAGGTCGCTCACTGAGCGCTTAAGCGCGCCATTATTCACCTTCCCTCTGCGATAAGCCTTCCGGTACTAAGAACACTAAGCGCAAGCTCGATGAGGGGGAACAGGAGGATTCCCACCCGAAAATTCGCCGTACCGTACGCGATCACGTCTCCCAGGATCCAGCGCGCGTTATACCGATGACCACCGTAATGTGCTTGCACGCTGCCGTCGCCCAAAAGTCATATGGCAGCGAAAAGCGCTTCCTTTGTCCCCCTCCTATCGTTCATATTCAGGGACCAATATGGCAGATGCGCTCTCAGCAACTTTCCATGGCTGTCGTTTCCGAGCAGGGAGAACGCTCCTTTGATCAGAAAACCTCTCTCGACAACAACATGACCGGCAGCTTCAAGTTCCTCCACGTCACCGGCACTGCCAAGGCCAAGAGTTTCACTCTATCTCTTGATATCATGGACCCCCCTTCAGCCACGGGAGAGGGTAACGGCGATAATTCTGGCGGCCGTATTTGGGCGTCGTTTGATTCAGCTCCTGTAACAATTATATCTAAACCCTCGAAGAAGACAGCCAAGACGCGTAACATCTCCTCATGCATTCTGGCTGGAGGTCCAGTTTCTCTTTTCAACCGTATCAACTCACAGACGGTTCGCACCAAATACATGACTATTGACTCTGGCCAATTGTGTGCCAGTAACGTAGGCTGGTCAGCTTTCAATGTAAATGTAGTTCGTCGCCCAGAGGATGCTCCGCCAGTCCACGGTACGTTTGCACGTGACCTGAAAGTATTATGCGTTAATACTCACGTTCACAATCCACCAGGTGGCCACCAGGCCGTGACGTATGGGTGTGAAGTAGTGTTATCCGACACGCTTTCGAATATCGCGACGTCGCCCCTCATGATTCGCAAGGTAGACAAAGGCCGTGTCTCGCCCGAGGATGGCGGCCCCGTCAGTCAGATGCAAAAAATAGCATTGCAGCGGGTTAATGCTGATGGCTCGAGACATTACTTGTCTGCCGCGGGCCCGGTTCCTGGCCCACCAGGAGTTTCCCCATCTACTCCTGGAGTATCATCACAAGGGGGAACACATCCTCTCATCTTCCAATCGCCTCGTGTTAGAGAAGAGATGAAAGACGGCGTTCGAGTTCTCTCTGATGAAGTGGATGATTATCTGTGTTGGACAATCGTCGGCATTTGTACGTGTACCGTGTACCATTCGAGAACTTCGCATGTTGACCGTTGCCATTCACAGCCAAATTTCAATACACGTTCTTCGATGCTCTCGGTCAGAACGATTCGATACCCGAACTCCCTATTACGCCATTCCCAACGCTGTTCACGGCTCCGAGCTATCGCCCTGCTAATAACACTTTGGAACTGACAGTCTCCAACTTCTTTTATGAAGACCCGAAAGCACGCACACAGCAACCACTCACAGTCTATCTCGGTAATATTGGTCCTCTCCGTGCACGCTGTTTTCCGCCGCACGCACCCGGTCCCCTTACAGATATTTCGTACGGCGGTGGACTCTCGGGGCCGTCATCAGAATTGGTGCCCAACGACGGAACCATGCCAGGTGTTTCCTCCAGTGTTCCTACGGGGAGATACCCTCCATTGCACACTCTGGTGACGGTGGAGATGCCTTCACTTGCTGAAGTCATCAAGGCACTCCAGGAAGACGCCATTCCCCCTAACGCTCTAACCACCGATGGTGCAACAACTGGGCCGCATACAACACCGTCTGGTGGCGAAAGTGGGTCAGGGACTCAGGTTGACGGATCAACCAGTTGCGGCCCCCAAACAGGCAACAACTCGCCTCAGTCATCGATTGCTGGCAGAACCCTACCTATTCTATTTATTAGGGCTTCAGATGGGGTCGGCTACCATTCCGGAAGAACGATAGCTTGTGAGAATGTATTCCAATCGATGGATCTCAGTGGCATGGCTCCCAGCCACGTTCTAACGCCGCCTGGGGGACCAACCGCGGATCCAGGTTGGCTCGCTGCTGCTCAGGCTGCGGCGAGTGCGGACGGAGGCTTGCACGGGTGGACACTGAGGGTACTGTAATGTTAAACACGGTTCTTGTGTTGCTGTTCTTTTGGTTGTTTTCCGCTATATACGTTCTGCTTCACCCCCATTTTCAGCTCGGTCCTTTAATTACAGTTCTGCCTTCTTCATGCCAGGAAAACAGTCTAGCTTCTAAGCATGCACGGGTGGATGTGGTGGACTGATATATGTCCTAATATCGTTTGTGTTGACACGTTCGTCATCCCTACTGCCGTAAGTCCCGTAGGTGATTGGTGGGCCATTCTGGGGTGGCTTACGGCCAGACTCGGCAGGAACTAGGATAAAAACGCAACGTTCCTTGACCTGACCAGGACGGCCACAGCGCAGACTGCCACATCGCGCGTTCACTACAGTCCCCTACGTAGGTGAGCCGCCCCTCAGACGCGCCCATGCAATCGACAAGGCCCCTCGAGCTATGATCATCGTCTCGCACATTTCCTTTTCTCCTATCAGTCATCCGTCTCTCAGAGGTGCTGAACGTCTTTCCTTGTTCCACTACTGCTACAGAAATCTGCGATCATACCCTCGATTCCTCTCCGCTGCGACTAACAAGCCCGCCATGTTCACCTACGATGGTATCCACTCTCAGCTCGAGTGGAACTCTACTCTGAGCCCCGCAAAAGTCATCCAACCAACTGCGGAGACCAAGTACCTTCGCAAGGTGTGTCATCACTCTTCTTTGGCGGGCAAACTCGAGGCTCACACGACCCTTAGACCTCCATCATCGCAACGATCGGTGCGAATTCATTCCTTGCGGTTCGATCCAGAGTCTCATATCCTTGCAGGGCCCAACACAAACTCCGTCGAAAAGCTTGCCGCATTGAGGCGCGCGGGTGTCAACGTCGGTCAGCTGTCTTGGTAACGTGATCGCTCTCAACCGCTTACATCGTCTCAGTCCGAATGAACTTCTCTCATGGCTCATATGACTACCACCAGAGTGTCATCGACAACACCAGAAAGATGGTCGCCGGTGAGCCGTCTCTTCCTCTCAAGACGGTGTATCAGTGCTGAGACATTTCTGCAGCCGAGCCTGGACGTCTTGTTGCGATCGCTCTGGATACTGTACGTAACCCCATGCACTCGATTAATGGCTCGGGTTCATTGTTCCACAGAAAGGTCCTGAGATCCGAACCGGTTTGATGAAGGATGGCAAAGACGTATGCATATACCCTGGTCTCTGCTGGTCAGCGAGACTCACGCCTCTTCCAGGTCCCCATCAAGGCAGGACATGAATTCACGATTACCACAGATGACAAGTACAGCGAGTCATGTGATGGCGAGCACCTTTGGCTTGACTATGTCAGTCCTTTTTACCGACCGACGCATCTCGGGCGTTCTCATTACCCGTTTTTGTTGCAGAAAAATATTCCCAAGGTCACTGCGCCAGGAAAACTCATCTATATCGACGACGGCAAGTCCATCACTGAAGCTCCTGGGCCATATCCTCACCCTCGTTTAGGTATTTTATCCCTCCTCGTTTTGTCCATCGACGGCACCAACATCCGCATTCGTGCTCTCAACAATGGGACACTCTCTTCTCGTAAGGGTGTTAATCTCCCGAAGACGAATGTAGATCTCCCCGCACTTTCTGAAAAGGATAAGAAGGACCTGCTATTTGGCGTCAAGAATGGCATTGACATGATTTTTGCGTCGTTCATTCGCCGCGCTAAGGATGTCAAGGACATTCGTCAGGTCCTTGGTCCCGATGGTGCTAGCATCAAGATCATCGTCAAGATCGAGAACGAACAAGGCGTAGAAAATTTTGACGAAATCCTGCGCGAATGTGACGGTGTAATGGTTGCTCGTGGTGACCTCGGTATCGAGATTCCCGCGAGTCAGGTTTTTCTGGCTCAGAAGATGATGATTTCCAAATGCAACATTGCTGGAAAGCCCGTGATCGTTGCGACGCAGATGCTTGAGGTGACTTACGGCTTTTCTCTTAATTTAATTAAGAACTAACTCAATCTCCTGCAGTCCATGACAGTAAGCTAAAGAAGTCTTCCTTGGTATAAGTTCACTGAAAATTCTACAGTATAACCCAAGGCCCACACGTGCAGAAGTCAGCGACGTTGCCAATGCTGTGCTTGATGGCGCCGATTGTGTCATGTTATCGGGAGAGACTGCGAAAGGAAGCTATCCCGTGGAATCTGGTAGGTGTTCTACATGTCCCAGTCCACAGAATGATCGACTGAAAACAATCCAAGTTCTCATGATGGCTGAGACATGTCTTCTCGCTGAAGCTGCTATTTGCTACCCCCCTCTATATGACGAGCTAAAGGCAATCCAACCTCGACCTACGGAGACCGTGGAAACGGTGGCAATTGCTGCGGTAGCTGCAGCTTCTGAGCAGAACGCTAGCGCTATTCTCGTGCTATCCACCAGCGGCAACACCGCTCGCTTGGTCTCCAAGTACCGGCCTTTAGTCCCGATCATCACCGGTATGGTGGTTCGGCCATGAGACCATACTATTATATTGATGTAGTCCATCTCTGTTCAGTGACCCGCAACGAGCAGACTGCCCGTCAGATCCATTTGCACCGTGGATGTTATCCATTCTGGTACCCTGAGCCACGTGGTATCCCCGACAGTCAATGGCAGAAAGACGTGAGTCTCTGATTCAAAAGATCTCTTGAACGCATGGTGAACATGTTTTCCCGTCAGGTTGATAACCGCATTCGTTTTGGATTGAAGAATGCTCTTGAGCTGAACATCATTAAGACTGGCACGACCATTATCGCCGTCCAAGGGTGGAAGGGAGGTCTCGGGCACACCAACACGCTTCGGATTCTCTCTGTCCCAACTGATCCTGCTGATCTTGAATTACAGCCTCTCGGCTTACACTGAGTTAGCGTAGAGTGACCGTCCATCCGACAATGTCGAATTGCTGCTGTTTTACGTGTAGGTCCCAGAATACTCGCTCCACTCCAAGTCCTATCCAAATACATATTGTACATGTCGTTCTTCAGCGTGTACTTGCACTCAAATCCATACTGCCATCTCGGTGCTGAGCACCACCTGTCCGGCGCGGTCGATATACCCACCACACCGACTTGTCCACCATCCAAGAGAAAACGGGCACATCTCCCGGCGGCAGAAAACCTTTTCTCGCTGTTGTGCTTTCCCAGAGGGACTCTTCGCCGTCTTGTGGTTCTGACGCCTGGAGACAAGCCGGGCTGCAACTGCAAAGCATTCAGCGGTGAGAGGCACAGGTAGCGGTCACTGTCCATCCAGTGCAAAGAGTAAGATATTCTGCCATCGTTTGACGCGCATACAGATGCCTTGACCCAGCGCCTTGACAACTGGTAGGCTCTACTAATTAGTCCCCAAGGGACATATCATATAGCACAGAGCCTTTCTTCGGCAGCATCATAGACCTGCTGGACCACTGTAATTTTGGTACAGGAAGGTGAGCCATGTAACTTTTCAGAATCGACCGTCAGTTTGTCTTGAACTTTTACGGACTGGTGCCAGGCTGGATGATGGCGACAAGCACAACAAGAAAATTTGGACAAAATAAGTTCATGAATTTACATTTTCATCATACTATTACTCCTCTGGTTCCCGCGCAGGTTTACAGTAGAAGGGTTTCCCATTGGACCATAAGCCTCCCGCCGTCGCAGAGGCTTTCGTCCCTTCTTTCGTCCTTGTTCACTCGGAATCTTGGGCTTCGACGCGAGAGCAGTCATGAACTAAAGTGTTGTCCTCAGGTTTGGATCTGGATCGACCATCACTTAGCAACTGCTGTCTATGCGGCTTTGGTGCTGATGTACCAGTCTTGGAAAGCAAACCACGTCCAGTGATGCGAACAGCCCACCGCTTGGGTAATCCTATCAGATGTGTCCCCAATGCACCATCGTTTTATGGTATTCACATTGACACAGACACCTTCGTCCGTGACCGGGAGGAGAGATCGGGGCGAAGGGGGTATTGACAGATCATGGCAAGCCGTATCATGACAGGCATTTGCTATCGCTGGTGTTATCACAACCTTCACAACACTGCGGCGCTCGATCTCGACAAGGGCCCCGCACTTGGGTTGTCCCTGTTCAGGACTGTTTCGCCCGACTGTGTATCGAGCCAATTTTTCGGACGTTGGACCCAAAACACTTACTACATCAGAAATGTGAAACGGGATGGGCTTTGCCCGTTCTCTTTTTGGACTACCCTGAATTTTCCTTTTTTGCCGGCCATTGTCCAATCACAACTCTCAATAGTAGTCAAGCGATAATGTTATTTCTCTGCTTTGCAGATGTAGTACATAACTACTGCGGAATGTACAGGAGAGGAAATGTTTTCACGCGCAGCCGAGGGGGACAGAAATTTATCATTCATCATCATTTCCAAAAGCCTCAGTCTGACGCTCTCATCTCGTCGCCGTCCTCTGGACCATGGCGTCTCTCGATTATTTCTCCATACCGCAGCGTGGAAATGCCTATGCAGACAAGGGACGCTTGACCAACGGCCTCCCAACGTATTCCTCCGCTGTCCATGAAAAGATGCACAGACACACTCGTTCCATGTCCTGGGCGCTCCCCGTCTCCGTCCCAATCCCTGGCGTACGCACGCGTAGATTGCGCCTCTTCATGCCAAACCCCACTCGCATGCAACAACTTGGCCTGTCGCGCGTCGGTCGGCGACGAGGTCCACTCATCATTTGCCTGCTCGTGATCGCCTCCCTCTGTACATTTTTCTCCTTTGCTCGAAGGTTTGGTCCTGAGGAGAAACAGTGGACCCCCAATTTTGGAGAGTCATCCACCCTCGTCTTTGGGAGAGAGGACCTCCAGCGAATATGGAAATGGGAGATTGCCAGTGGTCATTACCCTAGCAAGAGAGAAAGTAAGTCATCCGAATGCCTTGTCGGTCTATTGCAGTGTCTAAGTCACGTCTTCAGTTCCGGAGCAGGTCGGTCTGACGACTCCACCACTAAATCCTGCCCTTCCTCCGCGAAAAGCTCCCACTATTCCTTCTCGCTTCAGACCGCCGCCCGGTCCTGTAGCTACGACAACACGGGGGGATGGCCCTCGTCGTGTCTACCTCGATGTTCATAGTCAGCCGCCAAACGTCGCCTACCCTCCGCGACCTGTTCCCGGTTCTGTTGCAGATCTAGACATCATTATGGAGCAGTGCGATTTTTCTCAGAACAAGGTGAACAATATTGATTATGTATCTGTGTCACACTAATCCTTGTGCACCCAGTATGTTCGTGATTGTCTTGAGGTCCTCCGCCTCAGCGGTGGTCTGGACAACGGCAATCGCCTGAGGAGAGGCAAGATAGACGAGTGGAGATATATTTACATGGAACAAGACCGTGAAAACTTCACTGAACCAGCCCAAATTTCTTTGGCAAACGTGATTGCACCGCGTCCCGCAGAGTCTGCAGGTATTCAGGATCCTAATGCAGGACTCACGAAAAAGCGTGGAGTGGAATGGGAGCCTCCTCTAGTTCTCCGTCCAACGCTGCACCATATCCCCTATTCCAGTCTCTCGTCTCCATGCGACCCCGAAAATTCCCGCCTTTTCCATATGTTCTGGACTGGTCCCTTCACCGACAAGCCATACCTTGCCCTTCTGTCTTTTTTATACACGCAAAATCTTGGTCTTCATATGAAAGAACACTCTGAACCCAACGTTTGTCGGCCAGAGTTTTGGTTGTGGATCAACCCTGGGCCCGCAGCCTCTGTCCCAAATCCTTCGGCCCTTACCGACATGTATGAACAGCTCAAGACAAATCCGTGGGCAGCCCCTTTCTTACACCCTAGGTTCAAGGACGTCATCAAGTTCAAGCTCTGGAACACCACTGACCAGCTTGATGGTATTCCTGAGCTCAAGGATGAATGGCGAGAGCTCAGGGAGACTCTATTTAACTCCGGAGGCCATATCATCAACGTTCCTGCCGATCGATCCAAGAGTGCAGAGGCTTCTACGACGGTTGAGTCAGACAACAGCACCGACACTGCCCCAGCCCCAAAACCATCTTCCACTGGCAGCGACAAGCCCGATGAAGACGACATGCTTAACCGCACTGGTTCTAAATCATCGTCGTCATATGATCGTCTTTCCGTCATCTTGTCTGACATGGCTCGGTTCGTCTTATGCCATAGGTTTGGTGGCATTTACCTTGATGCGGATACCATCTTCTTACGAGACTGGGAAGAGCTGTGGGGCTGGAAGGGTGCCTTCGCATATCGGTGGTCACGTCTGGAGAAGTACAATACCGCGGTACTTCGTATGAACAAAAACTCTGCTCTCGGATCGTTCCTTTTCCGTACGGCCCTCAAGAACGGCTTGGACTTCCACCCCATGACAGTTTCTCGCTATACAAAGGATGCACATTTGGAAGGTCTCCTTTTACGCCTTCCGGATGCTCTTTTTGACTCCGCGTGGCTCAACACCGAGGCTTATCAACGCGAGCGACCCCCACAGCCATATTTCACCGAGTGAGCATCAATGTACCAACTGAAACATGACATTACTGAAATGACTTTTTTAAAAGATTTGCCGACTTTTTCAATACGCCTACCCAAAATAGTGCGGCGCCGCAAGCTTTGGGTCTTGATGGCTTTTTCCGTGGTGCCTACTCATATCATTTCCATAACTTTTGGTTGGTGCTTCCCGTGATTAAATATATGGTTCCGATGAGTTGACCCATGTGCGCCCAGGTGGAAGCCATTCGACTCTTCGCGCAATTGGCCGGACCTTGGACCAAAGTTCTCAGCTGGCGAGAGAGCTGCACGTGCTGCCGCCATGCCAGATGCCGACCCGGAGGAATGGGTAGACAGAGTCGCTGACGATAGGCGGGATCTTGACTGGGCAACTGTCCTCAAACGAACCTTTGAAGCATACGTCCGTGGTGAACGGCCGAACATGTATGGGGAGTGGCTTCAATGGTGACGACTTACAGGGACGCCTGCAATCTTCACTAGGTGTTCGACGATCTAATTACTCTGATATTCGACTCCACATTTTTCACGATTACGTGTCGTACATGCACACAATCTGCATCTATCCCTATCGTTGGACTAGGAATCTCTGACCCCTACTTCAATGCGAACTGTGACACCATATACCAATTTTCTGATGACCATCCTTTCCTTGTCTATACTTGTCACGTTCTCATCCGTTCGTTCCGGACCATGTAGGCTGGTTCAAACCTCAGATAGGTCGTAGCAATGATCTAGCGCAGGACTTGCATAGGATGATACCATACTCGAATTATAATGTATTTTCCAACTGTCCGAACGCGACTGGCTGTAATTCGACATCTGATCAAAGGAAAGCTGCAGAATCACCGAGCTTCAGTTCCATTCACCTGGGCAGCGGCGACGCTCGCCTTTAACTGTGCGATGACGTCCTCAGGACTGGGAGCACCGAAGATCGCAGTTCCAGCTACAATGACATTGCTCCCTGTGCACACGCGATCTCAGGTTCGGGCTCGTGACTACAAACCAAGGGCGTACCAGCCTCAGCACAGATACCAACTGTCTTTGGGCCAAGACCACCATCCACTTCGATGTCTTTGTCGGGGAAGCGGGCACGAAGCTCAGCAACCTTTGGAACACAACGTTCGATAAACTTCTGACCACCGCGGCCTAACACAAGCCATTCATGGACTGGGAATGATCACGAACAAGCATGTGCAGCTCACCGGGATATACGGTCATGACCAGCAGCATATCGGCTGCGGCACCGACTTCATCTGTAATGGCTGAGGATGGCGTATCTGGTGAGATTGCCACGCCGGCCTTCATCTTGCGCTCATGAATAGCACAGATAAGGGATGGAGCATTAGCTTTGGCGTGTTAGGAATGCGTAGCAAGTAGGAAAAGTAAAGGCCTACTGGCTGCTTCGATGTGGAAACAGTACAATGAACCCCCTGCATCGGCAATGTCATTGACCCACTGAAATAAACCGAGATGTTACCAATCTGCAGTGCGACGTGGGATGTACTGTCACCTTCTCGGGCTGCGCTACCATCATGTGACAATCCATGAAAATTCCGGGAACGCCCCTCGATACGCACGAGAGCACAGGTGCACCTGAAACACGCGTCAGGATGGCTGTTCTCCATGGTGCGGCAACCAACCCATGGTGATGTTTGGTACGAAGTGACTGCCGAATCGATGAGCACGGCGAAGGTGCGATACGACAAACCATACCCATCCATAATATCTATGTCGGGGATACGTTGTAGTCAATTCAAGGCCATCGAGGTGGTTAGGGAGGAATACCCATATGTAGCCACTCGGCACCTCCTTTGATCATCCTCTTGCATTCTGCAGTGAGCTGGCCAAAGTCGGAGGCGAGCACGGAGGGTGCGATGATGGGGCGAGGCATGGCGTGCGAGTGGGACGAAGGAGAGATAAGCTAGGACGCCCGCACCGTCACGGGCGTGAGTCGGTCTCTGCCTATTTCGAGCAGCGTCGATGCGCATCATCGGACACCAATGCAGTCATAGTGCATGTCGCTGTCCTGGTCGTCGACAACGACTTGCTCCACCCCTTCGACTCTCAGCGTCTCATGCACGCCAACGCAATCCTCGCATCTGCCATCCTTGCCCTGGTGGCGTTTGGCCATGCTGAGCCCACCCTAAGCGAACGCCAATGTGAGGGAGGATTTCTGTGTTTCTATATTCGCGCTCACTTTGGGTCGTCGGTAGACTCGTACACCGCCTTTGCAGGTTCTTATTACACTCGGGCGACCGCAGCTGGTACGTGATCCTACTGAACAGCCGCTTCATGGTTCTCCAATGGATTCCTCGGAAAGGTCTCTCTGAGGGTAATGCTGCTCGTTCGGTGACTGTAGTATCGCTGAACGTTTTCACAGCCTCGACTTGGCTTGCAGCAGGGACCTCGGTGCTGTTTTCGCAACTGTGACATGTTCGTGGTTACAAAACCTCACTGTGCGAAACTGATGCTCCTTCTGCAGCCGTCGGTGGTGTAGCCGAGAGTATCGTGACGTCTGTTGGCGGTCCTGCCGTCACTCTCGCAGCGAGTGGTGCGGGTGTCGTTACCTCGTTCGCCGGTTCAGAATACACTGTGGCTGCAAGCGCGACTAGGTAAGAACACCCGACCATCGAGGACATCGTCACCAAGTCTACCTTCAGTACCACGAACGCTGCTGTGAATGTGTACCCGAAGGCTTCACCGGCGCTTACCGTGCTGGTAACTATTGTTGGAGGCACTCTGTTGGGTGCTTGGTTAACATACTAGAGTAACGGTGTTCTTTTCGACGCATGCATTCAACTTCGCTGAACGATATAGCAGTGATATACATTCCATCGAAGAGTCAATCTAACAAGTTCATATTTATGTTGGAACTGTGCTTGCAGCAGTTAGCGGCGAATTGTAACATCGTTCGCTACACAAAGGAGCTTGCCACATCAAGGTGAATGGGGATCAAGTGTTCTACCTCAGTTCACTCGTCCACCTTATCCATGTCCTTGTTGAACTATGCAACATTGAAGAACCTCACTACAAATAAAAGGACTGAAACTTACTCTTGGACTGAAGAATAGTGAGTTGTTGCCCCACGGGAAGGGCTTGACCCTGCGGTTCAGGTAGGGATACGGCGGGGGCTGAGGAAGAGTGCCGTTGTTTTCCTCTATCAAGGGATCTTCATGAGCAGCATGCTCCGACTCGACGTTGTACACCCATGCACATGTGACAAAAGCTGGGATAGGGAGATGAGACGGGGTATGGATGGTGGGTAGGTGTGACATACTAGCGGGGAACGCGACGTAGAAGCTAATAAAGGGCTCAGCGAGAGAGATGCCATCGAAGCTGACGACATACCTGATTTTGCGCCAGAGGTTAGAGGTCTCTGCGGGAAACTGAGCTAGTTGAGTACTGCGATTGGGGAGTACACACGTGCGGCGTGCTCGCGGAGAGCCTGGAGCTGTGCAAAGTAGCCGGAACCTGCGGGGGCGTTCGTCGCGAGTGGGCGGGAAAGGCGAGAGACGGCGCGGAGGGTCGACGACCTGGCGACAAGAGACATATCGAACGGATGGTAATGGCGGAGACGAGAGGGAGCATCGGGGCGGTGTGGGAGTTGGATCTCCGACAGACTCCGCTTGAAAGACTAGCGTGTAGGCAGGCGGGTGACGCGTCTCATAAGAGCCATCGTCATGGTCGTCCGCGCCCAGTCATCCGCCGCCGGTGTGCTCGCCCTCCTCTCAGAACCCGACGTCGCATTCAAACAGCACGCCCTTGCAGCCCTTCATCCTCTTGTTCCCCAATTTTGGGCAGAAATATCAGAACACATCGCCCCCATGCACGTCTCCCTCTCCTCTGCTTTTTCTTCCCTCTTCTCATAACCACATTCTGTACAGTGAAAGCTTATACGAGTCCGACCAGCTCCCAAAAGGCGCTCGCGATCTCGCTGCTCTGCTCGCCAGCAAGGTCTACTACTACTTGGGCGAATACGATGAAGCCCTCTCGTTCGCTCTTGGCGCAGGCAGCGCGTTCGAGGCGGAAGCGCGTGATTACAACTCAGGCGAATACGTTGAAACTGTCATTTGTACGTCCCTCTACCGCTTCACACAGATACCTCAACAAACATACATTGTCACCCAGCCAAAGCTATAGACAGATACATCCTCCAACGCGCGGAGGAGTCCACGGGAACCAAGTTTGATCCTCGGTTGCAGTTCATCATAGAGTCCATATTTCAGCGTTGTATAGACGAAGGGGAGTACAAACAGGTGCATTTCACTGTTTCTCTGGACCCGTAAGCGGCTCCTTATTGTCCTACATTCAGGCGATCGGCATCGCGCTCGAGTCTCGTCGCCTCGACGTAATTTCCCGAATTTACGACTTAACTCGCGACGTTTCACTCCTTTCCTATGCAATGGAGGCTGTTCTTGATACCGGGTTCTCCCTCTCGTACCGCGATCAGATTCTCAACTTCCTACTGCCTCTCTTCCCCGCACCATCTTCCAGAACAAAGTCTTCACATATCCATTCACTCGCACGCCTCCTTGTTACGCTCAACAATCCTTCTCTGACCGTGCCATTACTGACGTCATTAGTTCCCAAAGAAAGACTACTGGCATGCCAGTTTGCGTTTGATCTGGCTGAAGGTGGCACAAGAGACTTTTTGGAAGGTGTCCGGCAGCATCTGCCGGAGGGAACCGAGGTTGGTTTCTCTCGCCTACGACTCTAACTCTTTCGTGATTGGTTGTGATAAGCAGGAAACCAAGTACATATTTGACAAGCTCCGTAACATACTGGGTGGGCAGGAGTCTGTAAAGCTTTATCTCGAGTTCCTCAAACGATCGAACAAGGTGGACATGTTGATTTTGAAGAACAGCAAGGTAACCATCCATAGAACATGCCCTTTCATGGAATTCATCTTATTTAGGACTCACTCGAGCCTCGGTCATCAATATACCACACCGCTCTCACGCTGCAGAATGCGTTCATGCACGCCGGAACGACCTCAGATGTATTCCTACGGGAGAACCTTGAGTGGCTAGGTATGGCTACGAATTGGGCAAAATTCTCTGCCACTGCTGCCCTCGGAGTTATCCATAAGGGATACTTCCAGGAATGCATGAATATTCTTGGCCCTTACCTCCCTCAGAATGGCGCCGAGAGCCAGATTCAGGGGGCTGCGTATTCGGAGGGCGGTGCTCTCTACGCATTAGGCTTGATCAACGCTGGCTGCGGTGTTGGGCAGACTGTCGAAAACTATCTTCGGGAAACTCTGAAGAACGCACAAGGCGAGATAGTACAACATGGTGCTGCTTTGGGTCTTGGGATCGCCGGAATGGGTGGGCACAACACTGGGGCGTACGATGATCTAAAGGAAACGCTTTTCTCGGATTCTGCTGTTGCCGGCGAGGCTGCAGGATATGCCATGGGCCTCGTAATGCTAGGCTCTGCTAGTCAAACTAGTGCAGAGGAGATGATCACTTATGCTCGGGAAACACAACATGAGAAGATCATCCGCGGTTTGGCCATGGCTCTTGCTTTTGTATTCTACGGCCGGCAAGAGGAGGCTGACGAGACCATACGGTCATTATTGACCGAGAAGGTAAATTGCTTCTCTCTTTCGGTCTGACCTTGCCAATGTAACTTGTGCAGGACCCCATTTTGCGCTACGGCGGTGTCTACACCCTCGCCCTCGCGTATGCCGGAACGTCAAACAACGACGCCGTCCGCCAATTGCTACATATTGCTGTTTCGGACACGTCAGACGATGTACGGAGGGCAGCTGTCACGTCTCTTGCGTTCCTGCTTTTTAAGAATCCCGCTCAAGTCCCCCGGATAGTTCAGCTTCTAAGCGAGAGCTACAATCCTCATGTCAGGTGCGGAGCTACCCTCGCGCTTGGTATTGCGTGTGCGGGCACCGGCATGCAGGTGAGAGCGCACTTTCAAGCTATTTGGGATTCTCACCCATGAGCACCCTATAGGATGCTGTCGAGATTTTGGAACCAATGACCAAGGATGGGGTAGACTTTGTCCGTCAAGGGGCATTTATTGCCCTTGGTATGATCCTAGTACAACAATCTGAGGCATCGTCTCCATCCATGTCATCCACGCGTGCACTCTATACCAAGGTTATTTCTGACAAACACGAGGATCCCATGGCACGCTTTGGCGCAGCCGTCGGTCAAGGGTTTATCGACGCAGGGGGTCGTAACGTCACCATCAGCCTACAAAGTCGCGCAGGCAGTCGAAATACGAACGCCATCGTTGGTATGGCGTTGTTCTGTCAGTTCTGGTATTGGTACCCTCTTGCACACTGCGCTTGCCTGGCATTTGAGCCTACAGCCATCATCGGTCTGAATGAAGATTTGAAGGTTGGTTAGTCAATTCTATGAGGCGGTTGATGCCAACGTCCTCGCAGGTGCCCAAATTCGAGTTCGTCTCGAATGCCCGGCCGAGTCTATTTGCCTATCCAGCACCTGCAACGCCACCGAAGAAGGGGACGGCAGCGAAGATGGCCACCGCTGTGCTTTCGACGACGGCAAAGGTGAAAGCAAGAGAAAGGCGAAAAGCAGTGGCCGATTCTGACGCGATGGAGACTGTAAGATTAATTGACGGATTAGTTGTTTGGGGTTGCTAATTGCTTCACAGGATGAGAAAGTGGAATTGAAGAAGGACGGAGACATGGATATGAAGACGGAAGACGTGATTGCCAATGAATCGGACGAATCCAAGGCAATCTCAACGAAGCGGAAGGCAGATCCCAGCTTTGAAAAGGTTGCAAACTTCTCGCGCGTGACGCCGGCCCAGCTGAGCTACATCAGCTTCCCTCCGAACGGACGGTACCAGCCAGTTCGACCCGTCTCGCTCCACACACCGGTTGTGAAGGGAGGTAGGGCCACGGCAGCTGGAACAGGGAAAAAGGGAAATGGACCTTCGGGCCTGTCGTCGGAGCGGTATGCAGGTGGAGGGGGGATTCTGATCCTAGTGGATGAACGGCCGGATGAGGAAGTAGAGTTGATTGATCTTTCTCCGCCTGTTGTCGCAGAGGCAACAGGGAACGGAAGCGCGGTACCCCATGGACATGGGGGCGAGCAGAACGTGCACATTGCGTTGGACGAAAGCACAGGGGACGCTGAGCCCCCCGGGTCGTTTGAGGTATGTGGGCGGTGTTGATGGCGTGTATGAGCACTGACCGAACATTTGCGGGCCAGTACGGGTTTTGGGACGATGAGGTGGAGAGCTAGTCGACATAATGCTGTATGTTACGGAATATAGTGTGACATTTGTGACATAACGGATTGTGACAAGGAAGTGGCTGATAAGACGATGGGCGGATATTTGCGACGCGACCTGGCCAGTAGCTCCTTCCTCTTGTCCTCACCCATGGAGTCCCGCACAATGGAACATCGCAGAGCTAGTACGTCCCCCCTCTCTCCCCACTCACCCCCCAACCAACGCGCGCGCCATCTAGCCTACAAAAACAAGGGCGGCTTGAAGCAGGACGACCTTCGACGTCGTCGTGAAGAGCAACAGGTCGAGATCAGGCGGCAGAAACGCGAAGAAAACATCGCAAAGAGGAGAAATTTTCTCCCTACTTCCACCGTCGATTCCGATGAGGAGTCCACCTCCAGAGACTGGGAGCCACCAGTATCACTTCCTTGCCCTAGTCGTGGCATCTTGTACTGACACATCTCCAGCTTGCCGGCGAGATGATTTCTGGCGTCTTCTCCGACGATCCCGATCGTCAGCTCGACGCGACTACAAAGTTCCGTAAATTGCTTTCCAAGGAGAAGAACCCACCCATCGAAAAAGTCATCGAATGTGGCGTCGTCCCTCGCTTTGTCGATTTTTTGCGAAACGGGCAATCCATGCTCCAGGTCAGTGGTCTCGCTGGATCCGCCCATCCAGGCCACTCAGCCTCGAAGCAGTTTGAAGCAGCCTGGGCCCTTACAAACATCGCATCCGGAACTGCCGAACATACCCAAGTCGTGATAAACGCTGGCGCAGTCCCCGAATTTATCAACCTCTTGTTATCCCCTGTACTCGATGTGCGCGAACAAGCCGTCTGGGCACTCGGTAACATCGCAGGCGACAGTCCACAGTGCAGGGACTATGTTTTACAGCAGGGTGCCTTGCGGCCCTTGTTGACGCTCCTGAGTGAAAATCACAAATTGAGCATGCTCAGAAATGCTACCTGGACCTTGAGCAACTTCTGCCGAGGAAAGAATCCCCAACCGGAATGGGAATTGGTAAACGACATGCACACCCTCTCACCCACCCCTGTCTAACATCTGCAATAGATTTCACCTGCTTTAACAGTCCTGACCAAACTGATTTATTCGATGGATGATGAAATTTTGATCGACGCTTGCTGGGCCATTTCTTATCTTTCGGATGGTTCAAACGACAAGATTCAAGCTGTGATCGAGTCTGCGGTGTGTAGGAGGTTGGTGGACTTGCTCATGCACAGCTCGACTGCTGTTCAGACTCCTGCTCTGCGTTCGATCGGAAACATTGTCACTGGAGACGATCTTCAGACCCAAGTGGTCATTGCTTCCGGTGCACTTCCTGCCCTTCTCTCACTCTTGTCGTCGCCAAAGGAAGGGATTAGGAAAGAGGCGTGTTGGACTATCTCAAATATTACTGCCGGATCACCACCTCAGATCCAGGCCGTTATTGATGCCAACATTATACCTCCCCTCATCAACATTCTTCAAAACGCCGATTTCAAAACTCGTAAGGAGGCTTGCTGGGCGATTTCCAATGCGACCTCTGGAGGCCTCCATGAGCCTTCTCAGATACGCTATCTCGTTTCTCAGGGTTGTATCAAGCCACTCTGCGACCTTCTCACTATGATGGACAACAAGATTATCCAGGTCGCCCTTGACGGCCTCGACAACATTCTCAGGGTTGGCGAGGCGGACAAGCAGGCAGCGGGCCCTGGAGCTGTGAATCAGTATGCTCTATTTGTGGAGGAGGCTGGTGGTATGGTCACCATTCACAACCTGCAGTCACACGAAAACTTGGATATCTACAAAAAGGCGTTCAACATCATGGACAAGTATTTCCCGGACGAGGAAGAGGTAGATGCCGCCATCAGCGCACCGGCCGTTGACGCCTCTGGGGCTTATGCAGTATGTGTGCTTCTTCTTGCCTGCTCACCGGTTGGCTTAGCGGATGTCTAGTTCCATTCCGATATCAGTGCACCACAAGGAGGCTTCAGCTTTGGACAGCAGTGACTAGTTTCCGTTGGATCTATGCGATGGATGTGTCGGTGGGACTGTCAATGTCGATTTCTTTACCCTTCATGAACGCCGTGTAACGACCTTGTCGAGGCTGTCATTTCTTTTCCACGCGACACGACCGTTTTTCTTTCTTTCCTTTTCATTTGCTCCATGTTGAGCACCGTAGGCAGCTGCTGGACATGCGTATTCGCAAGCGTCTGACGGACGCAAGATAGAGCAGAGGAATGTTGCCATATAATCGTGTGTAGCGGCGCACTTGGAAATAGAGCTCGTGACAGAACGACTTCGTCTACTACCGCCACGATTGTCCGCCATGGCCTCTCAAATCCTTCCGCTGGGCAAGTTTGCTCGTTGAAAGCGAGCGTCGGACGAAAATGATTGATCTATGACAGAGCTTATCGATAGATGCATTGGATCGCGGATTTGGGTGATCATGAAGAGCGACCGGGAGTTCACTGGGACGCTCCTGGGTTTCGATGATTTCGTCAGTGAGTTGATTTGGCTGCCAACTGTCCTCGTCAACCGACGCTCGGATCAATCCTAGACATGGTGCTGGAGGATGTAACGGAATAGTGCGCGCATTCACGCACGCTGGAGAGAACGGCCACTGAATTCACCTCAGCGAAACGACGCCGCAGGGCCGAAAGGAGACAAAACTTGCTCAGACGCTCCTCAACGGCAACAACATCTGCATGGTGAGTGCCACGCTCGACGACCGCTGGGATGGGGACGTTTACCGAGCGAGCAGCTGATCCCGGGGAGCGCTGGACCAGATTCATGATGTACATTTTGCCTCGCCCAAATAGTGACATACAACTTGCTTTTCCTTTGACTCGCTGCTAAGATGCCCATCCGCATTCGAATGGCCATGCACGGCCGCAAGCACAACAAGACATTCCATCTTGTCGCCATAGACCAGCGCAAGCGTCGTGATGCGAAACCAGCAGAGTTGCTCGGTATATACAACCCCGCCCTTGCACTAGGGGCGACACACAAGACAGTACGGTGGAGCGTGGAGAGGATAAACTATTGGTTAGGAGTCGGGGCGACACCTAGCAAGTCCGCAGTGCGGTTGTTGGAATGGGTGAGTGGGTCCTGGACTGAAGCGCGCGTCTGCCAACGGGCTTGTAGGGAGGCATCATACCACCGGGTTCAAAATATCATCCCAAGGTGCTTGGACCACAGACGGTCGTTGATCCTCATCACTCCGCCTCGCCATCATCTTCGACTGCGTCGTGAACCGGTTGTTCATCCATTGTGAACTTGAGCACTACCCGGACTATATACCTGCTCTACAGGCTCTCACCTTGACGTACGCACTATTGATGTAGTTCCGTCTGCAGAAAGGCACAGATCTCGTCATGTCCAGCTATTTGAGCCAGTTCCACTCCCGTTAGGTCGTCAGGATCCTGGAAAAGAGGTTGGAGCAGCTCTGCCATAAACATCGAGGCAGACCTTCATCGTCGCGTCTGCACCATGCTCGACTAGCACTCTGACCACTGCCAAGCTGCCTCTGTCGCACGCCAGGTGTAGCGCTGTATACCCCTGCAAGAAAAAGAATGTCATCGCCGAGGGAATCGACAAGGACGTCGACCGTACATATTCATCGCGTTCGTCGACATCCGCCAAAGAGTTCTCGACGAGGTATCGAGTGACTTCGTCTGCGTCCCCTTGGATGGCAAAGCCATGCAACGCTCGTTCGTTGGATCCGTTCCCTGAAGCGGCCATGGCACTAACAGACCCACCCATGCCCCCTCTGCCTTCCGTAGACGAGAGCGAAATGCTCACCCCCAAGTCTTCGTCCCACACCTCTCTCTCTAGTCGATCGCTGAGCCCTGGGACCCATCCGAGTTCCCGAGCAACGTCGAGGTACCTTTTCTCAGCATCCGGTCCACGGCCTGCGTACACCTTTCCAGCATGACTCCATGCGTCCCACTTTGCGCGGCCGGTCAAGTCGAACAGCGACGGGCGCGCGTCCTGGGGTACGGATCCGACGGTAAGACATTTGTACAATCCGTATAGCTGTCGACGTGCAACACCCCGGCTGTCAGGACTTTATGATCACCCAGATAACAAAGCTGCTCGACCTCAAGTTTTGTGGTGTTCGACACCTTTGCGAGAGACGGGGCAGAGGATAAGTATGCCACTGCCTCGACGAGTGCTGGAGATGGCGTGTATTCCATGAACAAACGATCTGAACCAGCACCAAAGGTCATCTATTCAATTATATAAGCGGCCGTATCTAAGCGAGTCCCGCCACCTTCATCGCCTGCTCGACGCCATCAGCAAATCGACACCGACCGGCCAACGCAAGACTGACCTCGAGCATGGATATACCAATCTTTGCGGGACTATCAGTGACAGTCACACCGGCCTTCTCCAGCGCAGCGACCTTGTCTGATGCAGCACCTTGTCCAAGCAACGTCAGGATGCGTTCAAGTCCAAAGACTGCTCCTTACCCTTGCCACCAGAGATGATGGCTCCAGCGTGACCCATACGGCGCCCCGGTGGTGCAGTACGACCTGCAATGAAACCAACAACAGGCTTGGGATTCTTCCGTGTCTTGTTAAATTTCTCCAAATACTCTGCAGCTTCCTCTTCCATTGACCCCCCAATCTCTCCGATGATGACAATGCCTGATCAAATGAGTACCACTCCTCTTACCAGGGAAGGAGAAAGATCTACCTTCTGTCGCGTCATCCTCGAGGAAGACCTTGATGACATCGACATGTTGTGTCCCAGGGAACGGATCACCGCCAATTCCAACGCACAGCGATTGTCCGAGCCCCACGCCGGTCGTTTGAGCAACAGCCTCGTATGTCAACGTGCCAGATCGAGACACGATTCCTGCATCGACATTCACCTCTCTCAACACCATGACATCGTCAGAGGGCGTACCAATTTTTCCCGGCTTGTGGATGTGTCCGGGCTGAATACCCATCTTGCAGCCGAGCGGGTTGATGATTCCCGGGCAATTAGGGCCAACGAGACGCGATTTTGACTGGCTCTTGAGCGCATTCATGACCTAGGCCAGTAGACGGTCAGAAGCACAGCATGACCCACTCAAGACTGGACATGCCTTGATCTCGTCCTGTTGAGGTATGCCTTCGGTTATACAAACGATCAGACCAATTTCATTCTCGATGGCCTCGAGAATCGCATCGGCAGCAGAGGGTGGTGGGACGTAGAGGACAGTAGCATCTGGGTTTGTTTTCCTGACGGCCTGTGGGAGGGCTAGGCTAGAAACCCGGACTGCATCAAAGACCGTCGTACCTCGCGTACCGAGCCGAATACTGGCAGCCCGAGATGTGTCTGACCCGCTTTGTTGGGGGACACACCGCCAACCATCTTGGTACCGTAGGCCAAGGCTTCTCTCACATGGAAGGTGCCCTGCAGCCACTTTTAGGCGACTCTTTCCACCCGAGCGCTGCGTACTACTCACCGTCTTCCCGGTGAAACCCTGGCAGAGGACTTTGGTGTCCTTGTGGATGAGCAGGTTCTGGATGGTATCGACGTAGCTTCTTCGAGCTGCCGAGTACGAAAACGACCGACGACCAGCTGGACAAGCCGAGCGTCAGCCAAGAGAGACTGGGCCAAGTAGCTGGCTACATACCACTCGTAGCGAGAGACCGGCCAGCGCGACGGAACATGGCGGGTAGTCGAGATATAAGACTTGCGGGTTGTTTGTGTGTCACTGCCAGTTTGGGCATGTTTGCCTGCTGGACTGTCGATCTATTGGCAACACGTTCGCAGCGTATAAGAGAAACAATAAACATTTCCGACTACGACATGCTCATACAGCCTCGAATAGCGTCCAACCAGCCTCACCGATCACTGTTCCAGCGGACCAACCCGCCGACGGTCTCGAGCCTTTCGGGAAGCTCGGTGAAGGCCAAGAATACTATACTTCACCTTGTCGTATTGTCCAGTATTGAGGGCACTGACAACACTCGAATTCAAACTCGAGACACCACCAACAGAGCAAGCACTTACTTGGAAACGTCTATCATGAACTGTTCTTTGGCCTCATTTGGCGCAGCGGACGTGGGGAGTTGTTGCAACACCAGCGGTAGCCACACTAGCAACTGCGAAGAAAAGAGGACAGCGATAGAACGGAAGATAGAGACAACCGCGGAAGTAGAATCTTCAGGAAAGTCTCTGACGAGGCCGCTGAGTAAGTACCCAACAAATTCAAATCCCTCCTTCTCCACAACCGTCTTGATGACAGTTGCATACCCAGCAAGTTTCGCCGGTTGTGATGAAGAGAGGATAAGGCTGTCATGGGTTAAAATGTTGCGGAATAAATCCAATGTTGCAAAAAGAAGATCCGAGTGAACGAGTGTAAGAGCTGCCATAGAAGCTCGGAATGCCAGTGGGAACGCCGTAGACTGGAAGAAGACATCTGGAACCATTTCCAACAACTGCAAGAGCAGTTGAATGTAATCTTCCAAAACTATACAGACGTTACATTTCACTCGAGGATATGGGTGGATGGCTCCTCTCACCGTCCGGAATGTCTCTTGGGTCCTTGGACTGTAAGAGACTGACAATTTTGTTCGTTGACCGCTCGAACAGCGCCAGGAAGGTATTTCGTAGGGTTGAGTTAGATTCCCGACCAAATCTCCCCACAAATTTGCCTGCAATCCACAAGAATGCTGAGAAACCGGTGGCCTCGAATGACGTGATCATGCACGACAAGACAGCAGGTGCGACCTGGAGAGTCGATTGACCAAACAGTGTAACACCGTGCCGGAGAACTCGAGTGGTTCGCTCGGCGATGTCGTAGTCAAAGGCGTATTTTGAGATAAACCTATCAAAGATGGTCCAGACTTCCTGGCAGCTATTCTGACAGGCTGCAGGCAGTTGATCACCAAACGGACCGATCACATGCAACATCGCTTCTAAATTTTCCAAGCCGTCTGCACAAGACTCATAAATAATAAACCCACGGAAAAGGTCACTAGCTTACAGCCTATCTCCTTTAATTCTTGTTTCGTAATGGGTGTAGTCTTTCCGGTGGCGGAATGAATCTGGGACAGAATGCCAAATGAAAAAGAGCGAAGGGATTCCGCCGCTTTCTCCATCGACATTGCAGAAATGACAAATGCGATAGCCTCGTAGACCTGCCGTCGGTCATCTTGAACCAACTTGGTTCCGGTTGTTTTGATAAAGGTGTGAAGGGTGGGAAGGAAGTCTATGAGATGCTATGCGGGAGTTGGAAGGCAGCCTAGAACATATGATTTAGAGTGATTACCTGTTTACAGTCTTGGCAAAGATATTTGAGCGCCTGACCGGCGGCTGCGTTCACTTCGGTGTCGGGGTCTTCAAATCCTGCGGAGACGTACTGTAGCTGGAAAGAGATATATTCCGGGTGACGATTAACCCATTCCGTGTACCGCGAGATAATGAGCAGTGCAGCATAGCGAATCCTAGGATGAATTGGAAGAGATGGAATAAGATCCATGATCTTCGGGACTGCAGTTTCATCGGCAGCGTCAACTTCAGCACCCATGGACCTCATAGCAAATAATGGTGCCTCGATTTCCTGCCATGAGATCGTCTGAGGACCGCGAGAGAGTGCCAGGGTAATGAGATTGTATGCCGACAACAGGCACGTATCCGCACCCAAGACAAGACAACAATCCTTCAAGGTATCCCCCATGACGTGTCTGAAAGAGCGGAAATTGTCAGCTTCTTGAGAAGTCAAGATGGCAGTGTCAGGAGGGAAGTGCAAATGTCGGATAATAACTCCCATAAGCGCCTTGTAGGCTTCGATGAACAAGGGTTCCACGGACGGTTTTTTCCCAATAGTCTGAGCGAGACGCATCCAAAAAGGGAAGGTAATTGGCACGATATCGAGGTCCGGATAGGCAGAGCAGAGACCAATGGCTTCGACGATTGGAAAGAATGTCTCTGTATGACGAAGAATAAGAAGGCGATAGGTCTCCCCAGCTTCTGCGAAAACTTTAGCTAAGCCCCTGATTCTTTCGGGGTCTTCCTTTCTTTCCTCGAGCTGGGCCTTCAGATCGATGACACGCGGCACAATGAGTTCTATGACAGGCATATTGTCGTCGATTTCTTGCGTTTCATGGATAAATTCGCAGAGAACATCCACGGCGGAGTCGAACAGTTCGTCAGAAGTCAGAGCTTCGAAAACAAAGCCGAAGAGTGGTGATTTGGCGAAATTTGACGTATCGACCTCACCGGCGATGAGCCAAGAGCGGAGGCACCCAAATACTTGGATTTGCACGGTGGCCGTTACGCCTGACAAAAAAAGTCACTGTCAAGTGGAACATGATAACTAAAACGATGGCACACCTGGTGCTTGTATATACATCGAGAGAAGATCCAACACCTGGTTGGCGTTTGCAGTAAGAAGTTTAGCAGACCGGTCTCGATACTCCTCGTCCTTGTATTTCAGCGTCAGTCAAAATTCGTGCGGTTCATGGGCTGACCCCACCGTGACCGGGATTCTTGTGTTGGAAGTTAATTCTTCGGGGAGAACTGTCAAGAACTGGAGAAGCACGGGGACGGTCATAGGGTTGGTCCCAAATGACTCGATCATGGTCTGTACCGCATTGTTCCACTGAGTGAGCTGTAGGGCCAGGCCTGATACTGCGAGGCAGAGTTGGGTGATTACGGTGCGAGGACCGGTGCGATATCTTTCGAGAGCAGTGATCAGAGTATCTCGCAACGGCAGGAGGTTTGCTGCATCGACTTGATGAAGATCGTAAGTGACCTGGAGTGGACGAGTGAGAACGGAGGGCAGCTATAGGGTAGGACGTACCTTTGATCTGAAGGTTTGGGCGGCGAAGAGCTTTGCGGCGGGGGGCGCGTCTGGAGAGAGGAGTAGGAGGTTGCAAGTCGACCAGGCGTCGCGCTAGGACAAGAGCGGAGAGGGCGACGTCAGATGTGCGGGTTGGAGGAGTGGGCCAAGGGCGAAAGTGGATTTACAGAATGTTGGAACTCCTGGAGCCACGAGTTTGCGTTCTCCAATGAAGCCTTGTCAGGTGCGCGCGAGAAGACGTCCAATGCAGACAACAGCGGCTGAACACTGTCCATGTCGTCGTCGTCGTCGTCGTCGTACTCGCTGCCACCATCATTATCAGTGTTTATCGCTGTTGACATAGTGGCAACACTGCATGTCGTATATTCAAAATCCTACTCAATCAAGGGAAAAAAACATCCCAAGACGTCCTGGGTTCTCATCAAAAGGACAGCGGGAATATCATACTAGAAGAGAGAGACGACAGCCGAGCCCGAATGTCAAACGAGTGTGCAAGTGTTCCAGAGGGCGGGTAACGAGCGGGAAGCAAAGACGACAATGTACGCTAGCAAGAGAACCGAACGCCAAACTAGAAGCGGCACGGGCCCGGGTGAAGATAGTAAAACGCACGACCACCAATGTATTGTAACAAGGCAACAAACTAGACCACCCACACGCGATCCATTCTCTACCGGAGGAAGCGACGGTTCTTGGTCTGCAGAAAAACAATAAGCCACCAGTAATAACTGAGGGTACAGGCACTGACCGCGTTCTTTTCTGGTGTAAGTGGCCGGCCGCTCTCGATCCTCCGCTTCTTATCTTCCAGATCGGAACGTTGCTTGTCGAGGGCATCTTTCATCTCTTTGTGCCGAGCGTAAAGTTCCTCCTCGGATTGCTTCAACTTGGACTCCTTTTCTTGAACCTTTTGTTGGAATACCATCTTCATCTCGGCTTCCATCTTGGAAAGCTTCGCCTCATGCAGAATGCGTTCCTCCTGCATCTTCGCCGAGGGGCTGAATAGATATCAGCAACCATCATCCCATGACCCACGACCAGACACTCACTTGACCTCTCGGAACACGCTCGAATCCTGGGCAACGCCCATGCTGAGCAACTTCTCAGTTCTCCAGTTTTCGTAAAGAACGTCGTTCGTGTACTCCCTCAGTTCCTCCATATATGTGCGGACGAGCATCTGACGGAGCTTGACAAAGTCACAATGCTCTTCATTGTCTACTTCTATGACACCCCACGGGTATGCACGTCCACGAACTTGACGGCCATCGGGTGTCTGGACAACATGGTCCGAACCGACCACAGCAAAAGGGATTTTGCTGGCAATCTCCTCTGCTTCAGCCAGAGTTTCCTCGTCTTCGTTTTCATAGGTGGGTGCCTGGAAAATTTGAATCTTGTGGTGAGCGATGTCAGCAAGGATCTGTAACGGGATGATCAGTGCGTGCCCAAGAAGAACACCAAGTTAGTCGTACTCTGGCTTTGAAGTCGGCAATCTCTTCGTCGGTCAACGTGTCAGCCTTGGCAATGACGGGAATGAGGTTGACGCGGGTGTGTAGTCGACGCATGAACTCGACGTCAATTTGCTTGAGACTACAGGGCAGGTGAGATGAGGAAAAAAGCAAGGGTGGAAAGCACGTACGAGTGACCGGTGGGCTGGATGAAGTAAAGGCAGGCGTGAACACGGTTGTCCATGATTTTCTGCCGATTAACACGATTCTCTTGCTCCAAGTAAGCGTCAAAACGCGACTCGATGTTATCCAGGATGGGCCTCCAGCTGATATTATATGTTAGGAAAGGCGTTCATTGACCAAAAATTTTCTCACCTGTCGTCGTTGTTAACAAAGTCGCCAAAACCGGGGGTATCGACAACGGTCAGATGCAGACGGACACCGTTCTCCTCGATATCTGATGGCATGTGGGTTGAATGCGCAAAAAGGAAGTGGATGCGGACATACCCGCGCCAATGCTTTCGATAGCGACTGTCTTTGGGCGCTCGCCAGAGGGAGGAGGAGGTTGCTTGGGGGGGTAAAGAGGTGTATTGAAGAGAGTGTTGATGAGCGTAGACTTTCCAAGACCGGATTCGCCTTGGAGAGGGAGGTGAACAAAGGACGCATGGAGGAGGGGGAGAAACATACCGACGACCATGGCGGTGAACTGGAAGCCCTTGCGAACGCTCTTTCTGTGGACTTGGTTTGGGAGATTTGCAAAACCGACATAGCCCATGAGCTTCTTGCGAATAACTGGGGATAGACCCGGAGTATTCTGCTGGAGGGCGGGGCTGTTTCCGTTGGTATAACCGTTGGAGGCAGGAGGGAAAGAGTCGACGCGAGAGGAGACGTACGAGGTAGCCATCTGAGCGACGTTGAGGAAAGCGACGACGGTTTTTTTTTTTTCCTATTGGGGAGCAAACAGCTTTCTTCTGTTGTCCTTTATTTGCCTTCGGTGGCGTTCGCAATAAATATGAATTAAATATGAATATACAACGCAAACATTTCTTCTGCCGTTGCTGCATCCATGTCCACGTCCCCCGACCCGCTTCCCGCACGCGCATCCTCGTCCAAGTCCCCCCTCGCCGCTAGCAAGAACTGCTCTCCACGCTGCCTTCGCCGTTCCTCTTCTGCGTCGATCCTCTCCAGCTCTCTCAGTGCACTGCACTTGCGCTTTCCTCCTCTCCTCTTACACGTCGTTCCCCAGGTCCGACATTTGTCTGCGTTGTATATCGTCCTCCCTCGCGCCCCGAACCGGCTTCCAGGTTCCTCCGCTGCTCTCTCTTTCCTGAGCTCACCATTCCGCTCCCTCGATCCGGGCGAGCGCGCCGTCGATGACGTTAACAGCACTCCCGCCCGCAGGGTCCCGTGCCGTGCCATGTAAGTCGCCATGAGTGCCGTCCGCGCATCGGCAGAGTGGTGAGTTGCCATTGTCAATGTACACGGGTGGTTTTTTGTTCGTCAAGCTACTGCAGGGATCGACTTTGTCTTCCCATTCCTTGTCACTTTATATACATCGAGCGACGCTTTGCCTGCTGTGGTTTGGTGGCTGGTGAATAAACAGCTTTGACTTGACCCACTTCAATGCGTTTTGTTCTAAATTTGCCACTCAGGCACCCTCCGCGCACAATATGATTTCAACCCCCTGCTTCCACCCTCCCCGGTATTATCTGTTCCGTAGAATTTTGCACTCGAATTTCATCACAAGATATTTGCCGTCAGCTTGAAAACTGGTCCATCTTAGTCGTGTTAGGCAACCAAGTGCGTCCACCACGTACTGTCAGGCCGAGCATAGTGTCCCACTGCGTCCAAATCAAACTTTCCCCTTATAACATCATCGAGATCCAGTTCGGCAGTCAGGATGTCTTCTGGTTTTCTAGATGGTCCCGCCAACACCACTCCAAGAGGACTGACAATGAGACTGCCCCCATTGATCATGATCTTGTCGGGACTGCGATCGTTTGCATCAGCCACTGCGTGGCCTTCGGGATAGTCCTTTTCGGTAGCAAATTGACATGCCGACAAGACAAAGCACCTCCCTTCCACAGCAATGTGGATCATAGAGTTGATCCAAACCGGACGGTGATCCACAGTAGGTGCACAATAAATCTGAGTCCCGAGCGAATAATAGTACGCCCTCACTAATCCCACAGGGGGTCTCAGTCAGACGTGCTTCGTTACCCGACACGACACCTACACAGTGGCATATAATTTTCCCTTGTGCGCGAGAGCTAAGTCAACCTAGACGAGAGAACCCTAGCGGCCAAACTTACCAGCAGATGGCCGCCGAAATCTTGGTCGTGACCTCGCTCTCAGGAGTTGAGAACGTTTTATCCACCACGGGCAGTGTAGTTCCGTCCCCTAACCCCCAGATCAATCTCTCAGTGGCCGTGGGCATCAGCTTGCGGTGTTTTCCAACCAGTCCGTCGACAGGGTCAACAAAGATCACTGTGCAGTACAGTGTACCCCCTCCCCGCTCAACGACGCCCATCACAACGAAAACTCCAGTCTCCTTACTGACTGCCTCAATACGCGAGATAGCGGGCGAGGGTATTTCAATCGCCGATTTATGGTACTGCAGATATTCGTCACGACCCTCGGCGCTGCGGTCCCCCACGACGCAGCCAAACGTAGACATCTTGGGGTACCCTCCGATACTACAAGGGACCACGGACCATGAGCGAACACACCCAAGCAAAAGAGCAGCTCACAACGCCTCGGGAAAGACTACTAGCTGTGTGTCATCTCGGTGTTTTGCAAGTTTAGTGAGGCTCTCGAATTTTTGAAGGGTGTTCGATAAGTTGTATGACGCAGTGCATGTTTGCACAATGGACGCACGAATTTTGTTCGACATCGTCCACCGTGAGGGCCAGGGGCGATGTGGTCTGATCACACGATAAGCGATTCTAACGCTCGGAGATAAATGTAATAATAACTCTCTACGGGTGAACAGAAGGCACAGCATCAGTCCGAGGCAATGGGAGTTGAGGAAGCCATTCCTTCGGGAAATCCTTCAGACTAGGCCGAGTAACCCGCCCCCTAGCGTGATCTCCCTTCTTAGCTTTCCTGACCTTCGCTTCAACATGCCTGGTGTCTACTGGGAGGTTTTGATAGTGAGTCGACTTTTCGTCCTGCAATGACATGTCGCTGGTGTCTCCAATAGTGTACTGGAAACGGAGACGCACATTTGCCGTGGAAATAAGTTGATCGACGGTGTCGCTGATCCACTTCAAGTTCATTGCCGACTGAGGAAAGTCTTCACACGCAATCTTGATGTATCCATGTCCTCCTTGCTCGCTATTCAGCGGAACACCTGCATTTTTGGGCGGATCGGGGGTCCACCGCGCACCGGCGAGTAGTTTGATCTTGTGAATAGCCAGGTCGCTCTGCAAAGGCAACTGAGCGACTGGAACAACAACAGTTCGCTTTGCAGTAAGCGGGTGCTCTTCCCCAGCGTAGTCCACAGACCGAATGACCAACGGTCTTTCCGTCGTAGGTGGCACGAAGGGCTTGCGAAAGGCTGTAAAGCATTCGGTGTATTTTCGAGACACATGAGCTCATGCTACTCACCGACAAATCTGGGCATTTCGTTCTCGATGATACGGAGATAGTACGCAAGCTGCCGTTGCTGATGCAAGGCAATGTGAGCGCCAGAAGGTACATCATTTCCTGAAAACTCTGGAAAGTCTTGCTCGATGTCAAATTCTACCAAATCGCGTGGTAATGGCATCCTCTTCGGTACGTCTCGTCGTGCCAAGACACGAGGCGTACAGTGAAATTTCCGGGCAACCCGTAACGAAGAGGAGATGGGTCGAGCACACTGTGATGGAAACGTCATTTTTGTTGGAGTGAACAGCGCGCTTGACAAACAAACGTAAACTCGTCATCTTCGACTGTCATCGATATGGTGGTAGGTCTCGACAGACGATCCATACATTCTGTATGATCAATTCTTCGTTAGCGACTGAACCTGGAGATCAAAGCTGACCTAGAGAATGTCACTGAATTGAAACCTTCCACGGATGACTTCGAATACTTTTTCAAGGTCAATTGCACGCATCGCTGCTATGGTCCACGCAGGCTGGAATGCTGTTTTCTAACCGTCTAGGTTACATGTACATCTTGCCGTGAAGTACACCCAAAGCTCGTGTCTCTCAACCGCATTGTGAAACAATCTGCTCTTCCTTCAGCTCTCTCGCTAACGCTCGTACCTTCAGGAGGGACGCGAGGTCAGCGGGGGAAGGCATGGAACCGCCCACTTGATATGGCGTTGCTCAAATTGCAGGCACGAAAATTCCGCCAAGTTCGACACATCAATCCCTGTCTGTCCATACACAGCAGATCATTCCGGGGCCTTTTCCCGCATCCTCGTTGTAGAATGTCGCGGTCTCGAGTTTATCGACTTTGACCCGGTGCGTACTTTGAGGTGCGTCGGTATGATGGTGCATTGAAAGTGATGCAGAGGGGCTTCTGGACGTGCAAGGGAGCTGGATCTAACACAACCTTCTCTGACTTCGAATTCCAGGATGGTGAATGGTTTGACTACGATGAGAAGGTGTGTGGGTGAGATATGAACGTGCGACTTCGTATCGATGTACCTGTCTTAGGGGGCTTTGCCCGTCCAGATCACCTCCCTGGAAAGTCGATTTACTCGGGCTTGACCCGGTTAAACCGTACTGGATTCATACTGCTCGGGACAATGCACTACAAGAAATCAGCACATGTACCCATATCCTCAGTAATGTTTATGTATACCGTTCGAGCCTTCAACCCGTGTCCATTGACACAACATCTTCTGTTGTGAGGCAAACAACTCAGATTCACGCACCAGCGCTACTACACCCCATTACCCATCCGCGGAGCACACAGTACAAAACATTATAAAAGCGCATATGGAACAAGTGACCTGATCGTGGAACACCGAAAGCTCGGATGCGACAAAATGTGAAGAGTAGATGGATGAGATAGAAATGGAATGACTGGTGTCCTTGTCTACTGTGTACTGCTTACTTGAAGTCATTGAAAACCCAACCTTCAGGTAGGTTTAAATAAGAATGTTGAATGAGTTCTGCGGCGCTCGCGCGAGCATCGGGATGCCTACAAAAGCTCCATGAGTCTGTTGAATGAGTATCGGTGATGGTAATCCTTACACTGCAAAGCATCTATCCTTAAAGTCCAGGGCGAGGCTGGACAGAACCACATCAGAGGGAATTGGAGGCGATTTCCCTTCATGGGAGACCTGAATGTTGGTTTGAGTACCGATATTTCAACACGAATGGCGACCATACCTTGAACATCACCGTGAAGAAATCTTCGTCCGGCCAGGGACGTCTCCCCGCCCACATCTCCAGTACAACACATCCCACACTCCATATGTCGACTTTGGAATTGTACCCTTTTCCTTTCTGACTGCCGATAACTTCGGGGGCCATCCAAAACACAGTACCTTGCATCGCAGTGTACGCCGCCTGATCATCGTCGGCACGCTTCGAAATTCCGAAGTCAGAGATCTTGCAGATGCCGGTCTTCTCGACGAGAATATTGTCAGCTTTAAGGTCCTGAGGAAAAAGTTAGGGTGATATCATTAACTGTGATGGATTCGGTACCCTGTGGATGATGTTCTTGGAGTGTAGATATGCCAAGCCGTCGAGGATCTGGGCCGTGAAGGACTTCGTAACCTCCTCATCAAACTTGCCATGGTCTCGCAGGCAACTCCCAATGGAACCACCGGGAACATATTCCAAAAATCTAGGACATTTGTAGTTGGTTGCAAGGTATAAAACGGACCGCTTACATGCTGAGGAAATTCGGGGTCTCTTCGAATCCGAGGTAAGCAACGATATGAGGATGGTCCAAGTCTTTCAGTGTCTCGCTTTCCATTTTCAACGCTTGCACAAAACTGGCCTGGCGACTGTCACTTTTGTCGCTGGCAGTGGTAGGTATCTCAACCTGCTTGACAGCGATCATCTCTCCAGTGGTGGCATTGAGGGCGAGGTAGACACGTCCATAGGTCCCCTTTCCTATGAGTTCGCCACGAACCCATTTGAAAATCGCTGCAAAATGACTCAGAACAATCCTCTGCCAATTAGTCGATTACTCACGTCTCGGACCACCAGATGGAGCGTCAACCGCAGGCTTGTTGATTGTTGGCTTCTTCTGTGAGGTAATGACCTCCTCTACGTGCCCACCCCATAACTTGGTGCTTCTACGTAGTAAGTTACCATACGATGATTCGGCCCTGGATGTACGATCAAGTCGCTTTTTATGTTCTTCGGCAACGATACGAATGGATTTCTTGCCCCTGACATTGTTAACCCTTTCCCGATCGTTGGAAGTAATCCCGTGAGATGAATCAATGGCTGTAGGTGAAGTTCCCCCAGAGTTGGCCTCGATAACAGGTTTATCAAGGTCGTGTTCGGGGAAGAATTCCTCAAGGCGATCATATACATCCTCAGGAGGTGGACGATGAGCCCAAGTATACTCTTCGAATGTACTTTTGTGACCGTCTCGAGATTTACGAGGTCGAGGATCGCGTAATCGAGGCTGTGGCTGTAGCTGAGAGTCATAATCGGGAAGAGTAAAATTGGACGGTGCACCGCGCAGGTTATTATTTGTGTTATGCGTGATAACTTCCAGGGCGGGACGTGGACTCGACCTCGGACTGGTATTGGTTCCAAGTTTATTCTCACGAACCACCTGGCTTAGTGGCCTGCGAGACCACAAATCTTTTGTTGCGGTAGCATAATCGTCCGAGGAGCTGACGCTGTCAACCGGAGGATCCGATTGCTGCGGCAACTTTTGTGACGCTACACGTGCTTTGAAGTCCCAAATGACTTTGTCCCCTTCGCCAGGACGCAACGTCGATTCGGATAATGTGTCTTGTCCGCTAGACGAGGAGTTTTGTCGCGAATCCATGATTGTCCCGGATGACGGATATGGGAAGGTACTAGAACTGGTTGACGTACTAGGCCGGGAGGTGGCAGTACTCACAGGGCTCCGTGGAGGAGAGTCAGGCGTGACAGGAGGTCGCACAGAGGAAGGAGCATATGGTCCCGCCCGCAATGACATGGGTAACATATTGCCACCGAATCCATCTTCCCTAAATGGTGTATCTCCAAACTTTGAAACAGAATTACTAGCGGAATGACCTTGGAGATGAAGGGACGGAAGGGGTCGTTGTGCGTCCCTGTCGCGCGATGTCTCGTGACCTGAAACGTCGCTGGAACCTGGAAAACGTTGTTGAGCAGGAGAGGCTGAATGCGCCCGAGGATAGGGTTCTTGACTGGGTGACAGGTACGTTACAGGACTCGCTGAAGCGGGAGGTGACGACTGTGGTTGGGGGAAAGATCGGATTGGTGTATTTGCTTCAACACTTGTACCATCAGCTATTGACCCTTGAGTAGGGGGGAGAGGACGGTGGATACGTGGAGCAGGACCCGAAGGAAGTTCAGGTGGTCTGAATGTAGTCGTAGAACTTGATGATCCAAGATGTGGGCGACTCGGAGTAGGCCAGAGTGGGGGTGGCGGCGGTATGTTCTGAAGCATCTCTGAACTTCTTGTATTTCTAAGGGATCTGCAGGAGCTGGAACCAGAGACTGGATCCACCGGCCTCCAAGTAACATAAGAACCTTTTGGAGCGACATTTCCTCCTGGTTTGCGTGAGATTTGAACCTGACGAGCAGAAACTGAAGCATCAGCACGGCACATCCCTTTTCTCCGTGGACTTGATCGTGAGGATACTTTTCGTACGGCGTTCGGTTCCTGCTCCCGAACGATCACCTCGTCGGAAGCGGATGTACCAACACCTCCGGAGTGAGGTGTTTTCGCCTTATCGAGTAATGAACTAGTCAAGGCGCGAGACAACTCGGCGTCTGCCGGCTCTATTCCCCGCTCACTATTTCGGGGAACTTTTTCTCTCTCTTCTGCATTGGAACCTCTACGAGGCTGTCGACGGGGTGGTATTAGAGTGTCTTCCAGTGCCGGGGTGGAGTGAGAAGGTTGCATAATTGTTCCAGTGCCCATATCAGGTTGACGCCGTCGATCCGCAGATGACGAATATGGCAACCTGGCGGACAATGGCGAAGGAGGTCGTCGAGGATAATACTGCATATTTTGGATGGGCGGCAACGAAAAGCCACCGAGTAGGTTGGGTGGGTGTTGACGAGGGCGTAATGTAGTCCGGTTGTCTGCATCATCAAAGTCATCGGACACGGCGGATGGTTCATAACCAGTAGGATCCTCTGATGATATGCTCTCCTGACGGGATGGCTGCGAAGCCTTTGAACGAGGGACCAAAGGACCAAAGACCGATGGCGGAGGAGGAATTGACCTAACTGGAGAGGTAGGCAAGGGAGGCTCGTGAACGCGTGCGTGAGGATGGCATACAAGGAACTTGAGATTGCCTTCGCCGTCTCCCTGCTCCCTGATCAGCCGCAATAAGCTATCGTTACCTAACGCTTCGCCAACGGCTGCGCGGTTGACTTGAGTACGATAAATGGCAAAGCCGGAGGATTGATCCTCGTCCGGAATTTTGAGCTGGAGAGATCAAGTTAGTTAACCGTCATGAACGAAGGAGAGAGAAATAACCTCCGTAAAGATCCGCTCCCAAACAAAAGCTGCGCTATTTGCGGGTGTGACGTCGACTGCTGTGAAAGCATGGCAGTCATAAGTAACCATGATGACTCTCTCTGAGGAAGGCAAATGGCAAGAGGGGGTGGGAGACTGTATGCGACTGTTAGCCAGAGTACAAGCCACAGGGGAAAAGTAGTGATACTAACATGATGTGAACTTTCGGATTCCTTGAGTCGATGTGAAGATCCCCTCCGGGGCTTCCAGAATTTATCGGTTATCTTCTGGATGCGAGAGGGCTGTGGCAAGTCAGAACGTTCATTCACAGCCGAGCCATCGTCATGGGTAAATAGGGTAGTCGCAATGTCGGGAGGGGCTCCCTGACCTGGTGTGCTTGGGGGAGGGGTTGACTCTACGGCGTTAGAGCTTTGACTGGAAGGTGAGGAAGGAGTGGGGTTTGAATGGGGAGAAGCGATTGTGTGAGGAAGATCGGTTTTTAGCGTCGGACTGACAAGCTTGCCGGGGACGCGATGCGGAAGTGGTGGATGCATCGATGAGGGCTGGGGCAAGGATGAATCGGAAGTCGGAGGAGGGTATAGTCCGTGAGGATCATCGTCGCTGCTACTGGAATCCCCAGGGTCAGGGTTCGCGAGAACAAGGACCCGACGTCCTCTGTGGGTGCTCGACTTTGTATCCTCAGACATGGTATGGGGCGGCATGCACGCGTTGCCAACGTCGTCTGATCGGCTGGGAGGGAATTTGTGGATGATGATGGGTGGCGAAAAGGAAAAGTAAGGAGGGAAAGGCGGAGAGACGGGAGGGAAGACGAGGGGAAGAAATACCTGACAAATGCTGGATGTTGCGCGACCACAGTCGGCCAAGCAATGGGCCCGTTGAAAGGTGCGACAAGCAGCGTGGCTGACATAATCAAGGTGGTAGCTCCCACAGCTGCACGTGATGAAGGTAAGCGATACGAATACAGTCGTACAATAACATTAATAGGCCGTGTGCTCTCCATTATTCGTGCATGCCGCTCACTTCCACTCCACTTTCGCCGGACGATATCCCTTCGTGCACCTCCACCTGTTGAGGAGCCTCAGCGTGCCTCTTATGCCACTTGGAGCCCGCATCGTGTTACCTTTGGGAACTCCGCGCGCTCACTCAACATACTCTCTCCCCAACAGAGAAGCTTCAGAAGCTGCACGAGCTTCACTTCCTTCCCTTGACCAAAACTATTTAGGATGGCAGCGTTCACTTCCCCTGCCGTCTTCATCCGTTGCGCAGGAGACAGCAGGTCCGTAATCGCAGACGGTGCTGGTGACGACGAATCAAATGCCAGCAGTGCCATCGTTCGCTCTAGCTCCGCGAGGAACTCCGGGTTCTCCTCTCCCCGCGGCGCCAGCTCGTCTTGAGCAAACTGCAGCGCCTCCGCAACCCGACCGTGGCGTATGTATTCAATGAGCTTTTGCTGTTGAAGGTGAAAATACAACGAAGGGTTCGTATCCAGTATCTGGATAAAACACGATTGAAGTCAGTCGAGTGCATCGATCGACACATTCGCAAAAGAAATGTAGATCATATTGAAGACTGAAGTGTTTATGGTAAGTCTCATCACCGACTTTCATCAAGCCTGAGAGTGGTGCATGAAGCATTTTAATCCTTTCCCACTCGGGGACAGACTGAAATGATGGCCACAAAACTTACCTCGGGGTTCAAATCATTCACACGAGTAATTGCCTCCTCGACGTCGCCGCGTTGTAGTGCCTCACGGATTACCATCCTGCTCTCGATAGACTCAAAGTCCACAGGAGGTATTATGCCCGCCTCGTCACTGAATTCTTGAGCCGCAGACTTGTATCCCTCTATCACGAGATAATCCATTATAAGCCGGTTCAGGTCACTACAGTGGGGGTTGCGTCAGTCTCCAATAAGTAGAATATCAATCAACTGTGCATCAGATAATACATGCAAAATTTTCGGAACTCATCTCGGAATTCAGAGAGATTCCCAATGATGGTCTCATCGTGTTAAGAATCAAACAAGAGGCACTCACTGTTTTGTAACCTGAACCTCGTGAAGACGACGCTCCCACTCATCCTTGCGTATCGAAGCCTTGGGAGGCTACAGAGGACGCATAAACGTATGCCCCAGTGCCGTGAAAAATGATGGAAAAACGAACCATGAGTGTAACCAGCGTCAGTGCGCAGGAAATTTAAGTCCATCCTTGGATTTAGGGCAGGGTCCACGCGACCTTGCTGTGTTGCCGTTTTGGACGCACAGCGAGTACATGTTTATCGAGTAACAGCCTCTAGTCTACTAGCAGTGGACACGGACAACATTTTCCTTCTGATGGATCTTTCGACTTATAGACCTCGAAATACGTCTCTGGCGCCGTGGGTGTCACATAGAACGTTCACTTCTGCGCATGTTTGCGTTACACCTTCGAAACGATCCCACCAGATCGAATCATGTCAAAGAAGGTATCCTTGTCCGCCGCACCTAGTGTGAATATTGACCATCAGGAGACAAGCTTGACCAGAAACCCTCGCGCACGCTGTTTCCCTGACTTGGAGACGTTGGTTTTATGATCGTCCTTCTTTCCTCTGTTCTTTTTGCTTAGTGATGGCGTGGGTAGCGAAGGCTTTCCGGTACCACGGAAGGCCTTGGCTTCTTCCTCGGCAGCTGCGGCTTCCAGCTGTGATTGCTGGATTGTATTGAAGAGTTTGACCACTACACATATGAAAAAAGTGTAGGTGAGCAAAAGTATGAAAGCACTTTGTGCAAACGACATTCAGCGCACCACCCCTCTGCGCGACCTTTCGCAGAGATCGCTCACTTTCACCACCCCAACCTCCAATCACATCACTGATTCTTCCCCTTTCCTCCTTCTCTTTGCGTTCTACTTGGATTACCTTCCTTGCTTCTAGTTCCAGTTTCGCATCGTCCTTTTGGTGCGCCACAGAGGGCTTGAGGGAGAGGGGAAGACCTGAAGGTGCATTTGTGGTGAGGAGGGATTGTAAGGTCGCGCCGAAATGCGAGGGCTCCGTGGCCCGCCTCTTGCGTTTCAAAGTTTTCTTTGATTTCGTTCGTTTTCTATTGGCAATCTCATCATCTGTGTGTTGCGAGCTCTCTTGATCTTCCCCCTCGGAAGCAACTGGGAATTGGGCGTCGCCACTTGAAGTGACGGAATTGCTTTCTCTACCTTCTCCCAGCTTTACGCGTTTTTTCACGGGCATGTTGTCCTGAATAAAGTAGGAGGGGCACCGCGAGAGATACTAGGGTGTGCGACGCCCTCAGGTTCGGTAGTGTGAAGTATGTGAGACAGAGTTTAGGCCTTATCCGCCAAGCAACAGCAAGCTCAACAACTTGGTACCTACGGTTCCACAACCTCTACAACCCATCGGGTCATCTGGGTCTCATAGTTCGCAGTAAAGTATACATTTCCTACCGTCCGAACCGAAATCCTACGACAGTGGACTTACTAACGAGACCGACCTAATTCCACATTGATTTAGTCTGGCTAGTTGGCCTATCCTCATGACAGCTATCCCACCCAGAACGATGCTGGCAATGGACTCTGCCAGTGAAATGCTGGGCGCCATGGATCTGACACCGGAACCAGACTTGCACCCTTTGTACCCTAGTCCAGGTCAAATCGCGCACTTCTTGTCCCCGCACTCTGGTCTCGACCCTTCACAGAAGGCCATCCTCCTCTGCCATTGCCTGTCACGCGCCTGTTTGTTTGGAGATATCGCCCTCCTGCACTATATCCTTACCGATCGCCAAGCTCAGCCGTATGTGGATCTCAGTGCACGCGACGAGGATGGACTCGGATTGATCAGCCTAGCCATACAAGGATTTGGATCCGAATCAGATAGAGAGGTCGAACGTGAAGAATGTGTCCGCCTTCTCATCGCCCAAGGTGCCAATGTATCAAGTACTGACAACGGTGAGTGAAGTTCACTGATGCAACATATACAATCACTGAAGCCTTTGTTAGCTGGGTGGACCCCTCTCCATCACGCCGCCATATTAGCACCACCAAGCTTGGTGTCGTACTTAATGACCCACGGTTGCTCACCTTTCTCGGTGACAAGAAGACAACTTACGCCACTCGACATCGTCACTGCTCACACTCTTCTTCCCGGTCGTGAAGATGTCGCTTTATTACTCGAGGAGTCCATGAGGGGTGAAGGTTGGACCGGCGGTAGAATGGAGCGGAGAAGACGGGCCCTCGATGAACAACTGAAACGCAGGGATCGTCAGAAGGACCTTTATAATAGTGTTTCAAAAATCTTGGAGGTGCCTACTCAATGGTGGGGAGAACATGATGCTGAAACCTCGTCAACAATTTCTGACTCGGAAGACGACGACTTCGACGAAGACTCCTACGTAGGTGACGACTTCTACTTAGATGCTTTGTTAATGCATACGCACAGACCCCTCCTTTGGATTTCACCTCCATGCTTGCCTGGTCTCCTCAGGACCTGGACAACATTTTCAATGCTGTCATCACTAATGCTCACGTGTCTGCCTGTAATGCGCAACCTGCGAATGCCCTCTATCTCATGGCACGCTTTGCATGCTTAACCTGTGATGCGACGTGGCTAGAAGATCTAATACTCGGTGCGACAGATGTCGTCGAAGAAAGATTCTTCGTAAGCTACTTTCTTAACATATCGTCCCAGCTGCTCAACGTACATCCAGAGCCGCTCAGAAGACGTGACCTGTCTAATCTTTTGGTTATATAATGTAACTGCCTGGCTCCATCTAATGCAATGCGACGATTCCATCAATAACGCCTGCGAGATGCTAGGGTCATTCGAGCTCCTAGAGCAAGTTATTAACTCCGTTTTTGGTGAGTGGTCGCTTGGATGTACCCCTTCCTTCTATTGAACCCTGC
The DNA here is from genome assembly GCA_038092695.1 of Boletus rubropictus. Taxonomy (NCBI): domain Eukaryota; kingdom Fungi; phylum Basidiomycota; class Agaricomycetes; order Boletales; family Boletaceae; genus Boletus; species Boletus rubropictus. Next base: position 79,247 of record JBBPQW010000005.1, on the reverse strand, counting down.
CAGTTTTTATCATCCGCTTCGCAGAGCGCAAAATAGACAAGTTACTGGATGCAGCGTTGTTGGAGAATACCCCTCACTCAGCCGAACTTGACAGTGTTCAATTTGAAACTGAGTGGTCATTCTTGAGGCCATTCAGCGCCAAAAAGAAGATTGGCGCCATGCATGCCTCCAACACTCCCCAGCGCAATGGCACACCATCTTCACCTCCTTTCTTACCGTCTCGGCCCCCCTCCCCTTCGATTAATCTAAACTCTGCTTCTCCAGCCACTCCAAAGACTCTTTCGTCTTTACGACAGACGCTGTCTCGCGCTCGGCCGCCAATTGACGCGATTTTCATTGACGCCTCCCCATCGAAGGGCTTGCGAGAGCTGGTGTCCTTCCTCACTGCTGTCCATACCTTGTTGACCTTGTCGGATATTAACCCTGTATTGATCATACAGTTTTGGTCTCAGGTCATGTATTGGACTTCCAGTAAGTCGGCTAGTTTAAGCCATGCATCTTGGCTCATATGAGATAGGCGAAATTTTCAACCGTGTGCTGACTAGAAAAAAATATCTATGCCGGTATGACTTTTGACATGGTGTGTAGACACATTCTGACCCCAGCAGGTCCCGGGCGATTCAAATTGGCTTGAACTTGTCTGTACTTGAAGAATGGACAGATGATATGGGCCTTCCACGAGGAATACTGTCACACTTATCACCCGTTAGGGATCTCCTGATGTGGCTCCAGGTAACAGTTGAATTATGTACTACTCTGTCTGCTGATATTCCTGTCATATAACAGCGCCTGTCATCGATTAGCGACTTCTCTGATTTGGTTGCCACTATCCAGGCCATGAAAAGTCTCAACCCACTTCAGGTAGCCCTAGTTTTGTCATATGTGAATCGATACTAATCGGCAATGAATGGACCTAGATGCGACGCGCTGTGCGCGACTACAGATATGAAGTTAACGAGAATCGTATGACCGAGGAGTGTATGCAATACCTGACACAGCTGCAAAAGGACTGGGAGCGTCACAGAGTCAAAATGGGAGTTGAGGCAATACGAAAGGAGGTGAGATAAACGACAATATTAATGTCTGCTGCTGATGAGCCCATTGTCAGATCAATGAACGGGAACGGGAACGGGAGCGAGATATCGACGAGAACTCCGTTACTGACCGATCTGCAAGCACGAAGACCCCGAGTATATCCACAACGGATACCTCCGCAATGCAGCACAATATCGACCTCCTGTTCGATAGATCGTTTGATCAATCGTCATGGGGGTCCGCTAAAGCCCCACAGGTGCTTGGAGAGTTGTTGGATTCACGCTATATGCTTCCGCTATTCCTCCCATCTGATCCACGCGTGCTGTCTGCCGCGCCAGTCAAACGACATGTCATAGAATTTACCAAACGTACATCAATCCACCAGCCCGAACCACGAATCCCACGCCGCACCGGTATAGCAGGGTCGATGGGGTGGAAGTGTCGGAACCATCGAGTTCGTGAGGTCAGCGTCGATACTTTGCGATGGCTCGATAGCTTCAGGCCATCGAGCTTGTTGCGGCCAACATACATGGAATCCTCATCTCCAGGATATGGTGGAGACTCTCCGCTCCTTTCGCCCGTCAGTGGTGCTGAGGTCCCACCAGTTAATACCAGTGCTGTTCAACCACATTCAACTCCTCTCACTCGGAAGCCATCCACCAGGAGCAAAAATCGCACCAGTTTGCTAGGGGACCAGTTCATACCACTCGCATCACCCTCGTAACCTCTTGCATTGATTTCACGTTCTTCTATTTCACTCCCATATATCCTGCTCCCCTCCATCATGGATCCGTTGATCTACTTCTCTTCCAGACTTGGACACGTCAACTGTTATAGTAGATTGCCGAAGAGTGCATTTGTCTGCTGGAGTCAGTCAACGGGAAGATGCTGCTTTCGACACTGCGATTTCTAGCAATCCTGATAGCTTGCCACGATGTCGTTTCTGTTCGATAAGCCTTGGCTCATCTCTGGAGTGTTTGGTATGAGTTTCCTGGATTGTCCGTGTCGATCAGGCCAATCACCCGCCATTGTGTTCGTCAGTATCTCACCGGGACTCACCCTTTCAAGATCGCTCTCGTCTGTCGCAAAGCCCCAACACTCCTGGAGAGATGATCAAGAGTGGAGTGAACAAATCTACATCTGTGTCGAATCTGCCACGACGTTAGAGTACAGTTGACTCCCTTATGACCGATAGCGCTCTGTCCAGGTCTGGAGGTATCGGTTTTGAGGGAGTATCGGAATCGTGAAAACAAGATGAATTATATTATCTAAGTGCCCTAATTGACTAGTAACACGCATTCAGATATTATGAGGAGTGAAATAAGATGTTATTTTACTATCCACGATGATTTGCGTATCAAATCCACGCGAGTTCAGCCCGAACGAGGCCAAAACCGACTCTACCTGACGGAAATAGGGGTGATTGTTGAAGTGTTTCATGAAGTTCCGCACGAGTAGGTGCATGCTTCAGTTCACCGGCTTCATTGTCTGCTTCATCTGAGTCATGAGTTGTCCCTCTTGCTTCTACAACCGCTCCACAAATGTCTTCATCAGTCGCATCATAAATAGCATGGTGCGTCTCAACAGTGGGGTCAAGAATTTCAGTGAGATCCATCCGGTTCGACTGCTGAAGAGTTCCTAAGCAGGTTTCATAGTCAATGAAAAACTGAAATTCTGCATCAATATATGTTTCGAGTGTGATTATAATATATTTGTAACATCTATCGGTTTTCCATCAGTCAGACATGCTATCGGGAATCAGTTATCGGATATGGTTGCAAATCCCCGCAGGCGAACTTGGGAAATACAGAGGGTATCGGTTATAAGGGAGTCAACTGTATAACCTTGATGCTTCAACTACGCGCCGAAATTGCCTTCAAAGGAGCGCTAGCTGTAGAATGCCCTTGGCGTGCGAAAGCTTCACGGCGGTGGTGGAGCCAGTGGCTGCTGCAGATAGTCTGTCTAATACCCCCTCTTCATCCCTCGTCCGCCTTGTCTCTGGCAGCAATGGCGTACTCGATACAGGATAACCACACCAGACCAGCTGAAAGCTACTATGATCCATTTGGTGATAGCGCACATGATGAACCGTTTAGTACGGACAGCCTCAAGCATGACGACACCAGGACTTTCGCCACGCACACCAGCGGTATCTCAGCGAGAGACCCAACTAGACTAAATCCACTAGGAGGACCAACGGAGGCAGAGTCCCTGGCGGCTGACTATCGTCAACTCAATGTATCACCCAGCCGTCTTCCTACACCTTCGCACGACAGTACCTTCCTCAATTCCAGCGATACCATGATAAATGCCCCGTATCGCGATGACGGCTCGTCTTCATCACACCATCCTCCCTCCATCCTCGGAAAATCAGACGCGTCATTGGTTCACAATGCAGCAGATATGGGTCGGTCGTCAGGTTACCAGGACTTGGGTATGTATCGACCGCAGTGGTGTATACATTGTCGGACTTACGCGTTGCACAAGAATACGCGGAACCCTCAGGAGACGATCCAAAGTCCGTGTCGGAAAAGAGAGCTTCTTTCATAGGTTTCCTAGGAAATGGAAAATACCCTATGGATCAGCGGATCGAGGATAAGAAGAGAGGGATTGGACGGCAGAAGTACCCTTTCGCTGGTGCGTCAATTTCGTACTGAACGCGCCTCTGCTGAACGTCTTCAGCATATACGCTCACCATCGTCATGGTGGGTATCTTCATTAACGAACTTGTAGTGAACAGTCGGGCACAGGGAACCCCGGTGTCTTTCAAGGCTGGTCACTCTATTTCTTCCCAGAACCGTTCTTACCTTCTCCCAGCCAGTCGTCAATCCCATGTTGGGACCTTCCGAGAGTGCGCTGATTAATCTTGGCGCCCGGTTTCCTCCGTGCATGAAGTCTGTGCAGAATCTCCCGTCGTCCACTTTAATGCCGTGTACGAAACAACTTTGCTTTGAGTGTCATGCGTTAACTTTTGTTTTCGTAATTCAAAGGTCTCAATGACACGGCAAACCCACCGAACATTCTGTGTACTATCGAAGAAGTATGTGGCTTTGGAGGATTTCAAGGAAGTGTTCCGAATCAATGGTTCCGGTAGGCAACCCTTGTGGTTCTGAGAGGGACTCTAACCAGGTATTCTAGGTTCATCACTGCCATATTTCTGCATGCTGGCTTTATTCACATCCTCTTGAACATGCTTGCACAGTTGACGGTCTCTGCACAGGTAATTATTACACCTTACCTCCCTGGTGTCACTAAATACCCATTAGATCGAGCGAGAGATGGGTTCCATAGGGTTTATGATCACTTATTTCGCCGCCGGCATCTTCGGGTATGTTTATCCAAGATCTCATAGTCTCCGGGACGTACTGAACACCTCCCAGTAATGTTTTGGGTGGTAACTTCTCCCTTGTTGGCTCCCCGTCTCTTGGTGCTAGCGGGGCGATATTCGGCACAGTTGCGGTGACTTGGGTTGACCTATTTGCTCACTGGGAATATCACTATCGTCCCGGCCGCAAGGTATGTCGATTTACCACTAGTTTGAAATCTCGAGACTAAGTGTGTTTAGCTGGCTTGGATGACCGTGGAACTCTTATTCGGTATCGCACTTGGTTATGTTCCATGTAAGCACTTACCCTTGTCCCGATTAAGCCCTCATTGACTCACGCGAACAAAGATGTCGACAATTTCGGTTCGTGTACCATGCTGAAAATATGTGCCCATGTGCTAATATTTCGTTAGCCCATCTTGGAGGGCTTTGTATGGGTCTCCTAGTTGGGACTACATTATATCCTGTCATTAGTCCCTCGAAGCGGCACAAAAGTATCATGTGGGCATTCCGGCTTGCTGCTATTCCATTGGCCATCGTGCTTTTTGTGGTCCTCATCCGAAATTTTTACACCTCTGATCCATACGCTGGTACGTGTGTCTGGCAAATGCAGTGATCACTTGTAGCTTTAACCTTTCACAGCATGCTCGGGCTGTCGATATTTATCTTGCATACCCACCTCTTCAAACAACCATTGTCAAGGAACCGGTAAGAAACAGTTTTTGTCCTGATCCCCTTGTTCTACATATCAAATAATAGGTTTCACGACTACGACTAGTGGGACAAGCGTTTAGCTTCGCCGGGACTTTTGTAATATACATAGTACATGACACTTCATGGACGTCGGTGACCGTACTGTATATCTTTAAGCAGACAACACGCGCTTCTTTTAGTGCTGTCAAGGAGTTGGTACTTGTATCAACACAATAAGTCCTGTTAATCCGAAAATCTGACATAAGTACTACTAAGTAGTAGCAGTAAGTTACATGTCAACCTCGCCTCTCGGAAGCCCTCACGCGTGTGGCGCCTCCACAGTAGTCGTTTCTTCATCGTTTGTCAGTAGCGTTGAAAGCGACGCTCTCCACAACGCTGATATCGTAGAGCCTGATGACTCTTAAAAAAACGATCTCTATCGACCCATCATGGTACCATCATCTTATATTGACGGCCGTGGCATGTGCCCTTTTGGCTGGAATTCTGCGATTCGTTCTCTTCGGTGTGTCGTTTAGCATTGCCATGCCTTTCGTGCTCACGGAAGGCCTATCCAGACCAGTATGATCCAATGCATTGCAACGCACTATTGTCGACGGGAAGTTGGTTGGACAACGCATATCACAATTGGCAGCCGAAGGGCAAGTCATTTCCAACACCCGGTTCGAGGAAATTAAGGTTGCATGACAGGATGTATGCTCTATTCATACCAGCCTAGAGATGCCTCTCAATGCCTTGAGTCGAGTCGGGTCGTCTTCGTCGGCGACTCGGTGACACGAGCACTTTTTTTTCAGTTTATACATACCGTTGACCCTACACTCCCAAACGAGGTTCCGGATGATGGCACGAAACATTCCGACCATTCCTTCGTTTCTGGATCTCAGACAAAACTTGACTTTGTTTGGGACCCATTCTTAAACTCGACGTCTGTCCTTGCGCTGGTAAACCCGCCTACGCTACATTCGATTGATGGGCAATCTGAACGACCAGCCTTGCTTGTCCTCGGTTCAGGACTCTGGTACCTCAGGTATGCCGATGTTTCAGGAGGACTTTCAGCCTGGGAGGCCAACATCGAAGCACACATCGAAGCAATAAATGGAGCTCGTAACAAACCAGCAGACGAAGTGGTCTTTCTTCCGGTAGAGGAAACCGTCTCTTCAAAATTATCGTCTGAGCGATTCAACACCATGCATTCATCCGACATAGACGCAATGAACTCCGACCTCTACCACCGCATTAGGCCACCAACCAACAGTTCTTGGTCACAACTCTTGGGATCTGCTTCCTCCGGAAGGATTTCACTTCCATTAGTGTTCAATAAAATGCTAGACGACTCGCAAACCCAAGACGGTCTACACTTCACTGAAACCATCGTCAAAGCCCAAGCAAATATCCTGCTCAACCTTCGGTGCAACGACGAGTGGCCCCAAACGTTTCCTATGGATAAGACCTGTTGCCGAATGTACCCCTGGCCAGGACCGCTGCAGTCAATTGTGCTCGCCAGCCTGTTGCTGTGTACTTTTACTCTCCTGTTTCGCTCCCGTGAGCAGTGTTCTGCCAACCTCGTTTTTACGTGTCTGACATCCATCTAGATATCAGAAGTTGGGTTGTGAACAAAGAGCATCTTCCAGCAATAATCTTCGGTGCATCTATAAGCATGATCTATCTTGCAGACCGGACGGGATTGTGGCTCAAGGAACAGAAGCAGTTCGACCCATGGACGTATGGGTTCTTATGTTTGGCTTCGCTTGCGGCCGGTTTGGCGATAGTTCGAAGAGCTGACAAAGACCTGGGGTTTCTTAATCGCGACCAGACTGATGAATGGAAGGGGTGGATGCAGAGTACGCCGATTCATTGTTCTACCGGATGGCTCTGACAAGATCCTTCCAGTTGCAATTCTTATATACCATTATCTGGGTGCTTCCAAGATACCTGGCGTCTATAACGCCATCCGAGTTCTTGTCGCGGCCTATCTTTTCATGACCGGCTATGGTCACACAACGTTCTATCTGAAGAAGGCAAATTTTGGTTACCTTCGTGTTTTCCGGGTATGTTTGACTTTCTAGCGCTTTGGTTTATGCTTATCTCTATGTCTTGCAGACGTTGGTGCAGCTGAATCTCCTCACGCTCACGCTTGCTTATACCATGAACACGGACTATCTCTTCTATTATTTTACTCCCCTGGTCTCTATGTGGTTCCTGATCATTTATCTGACGCTGTGGATCGGATCACAAGTCAACGACAATATGCCGTTCCTCGTCGCCAAGATATTATTGTCAATGGGTATTTTTGCGGTGTTCATAAACCAGCCGTGGCCACTAGAACGACTTTTTGAAATCTTGGAACGCATTTTCTTCATCCGTTGGTCCGCACGGGAGTGGACCTTCCGGGTATCTCTCGATCAATACATCGTGTATTGTGGCATGTTTGCCGCACTCGCAGCCATCAAAATTCGCGACAATCACCTTACCGAGCACCCCCTCTGGCCAATATGCAGACGCACATCTATCGGAACGTCTGCGATAGTGCTCGTGTGGTTCATGTGTTTCGAACTTCTGCAGGAGAACAAGTTCGCGTATAACGCTTGGCACCCATATGTCTCATTCCTCCCCATTCTCGCCTTCATCACCCTCCGCAACGCCACCCCCTTCTTGCGGTCATGTTCGTCGCGCGTTTTTGCATTTATTGGCAGGTGTTCGCTCGAGACATTTATCATTCAGTATCATCTGTGGCTTGCAGCAGACACCAAGGGTGTTCTTCTGCTTATTCCTGGAACAAAATGGCGTGCTCTCAACTTCGTTCTATCGACGACTATTTTCATCTACATATCCCACCACGTAGCGTGGGCTACCGGGGAAATCGCAGGTTGGATATGTGGTGAGGAGGGCACGCTGCCTACCACTCGCGACGCGCCGAGTACCGGAGTGTCAGATACTACCAGTTCCCACTCAGAAACTGTACCCTTGACCACGGGAAGCACGGACAGTTCTCGCAGTGAAAGCGAAACACCAGGGCGCCATCCACAGCGATGGGTAGACAGACTGGCGGAAGGAACTAATGTGCGGCAGTCACCTGGCCTTCTCAAGATGTGGTCTGGGGTGTCATTTCGGCGACTCGATGCAAAGGGTAAGATTATGATATGGGCTGGTCTAATGTGGTTGGCAAACGCGTTATGGACAAACCCCGAGAGACAATAGAGACTACATAGCATGCTAGGCAACATTACTGATACCGACAAGTAGACGTCATCACCTGCGGTAATATATTAGTACACATGGTATGAATTGTTGGCAGAGTCAGTATTAGCATGGATGCTCTTCAACACTCGTCCTTGAGACAAGGTCAGGGCTTGACTTCTATTTGTTACATCACGTGTGGTTAATGGGAAGAGATACTCACGAGCTAAAGATCTGGACGGAGCCGTCAGCGTTAATCAAAACCAACAGACATGAAGACAAGCTCGGAAATTTGGGTATAATGATGAAAAGTCATGAGCTCCAGAGGCTTCGAAGTAGCGATTCATGGTGTTCGTCATTGCGACGACGACTGACGAAGAGACTCACCTCGAAGAATAGACAGACGACATCAAAGCAGACAAAAAGGCAAACAGGCAAGTCGCCTCGTTTTGTCTGAACACGTGATCTGAACTCAGGGCAGGTCATTTCAGCACTGACGCTTGTACGCCGACCGTCCACCTCCTTGCCACTGTCCCACCATGGCGAACGTCGTCCATCCCCCACTCAACTTTCTTCATGAACCGACTCACCTAACCACACCACGCTTTGGGTTCGGCTTTGGGCTGTCCGGAAACACACCCACAGGGACAAGCAAACAGGCGGCATACACCCCCGGCCACACGCAACCATCTGCCTTTCAGCAACTTACCTCACATATCAATCTGCCACCCGCCGCTCATCGCGTTCAGAAACGCCGCCACGAGTCGGAGGATGATGCTGAATCCAGTCGTCATGTCGGAAGGGATGTTACAATGGACCGGAGCCCCACCCCAGAACGACCGAAGAGAGCCGCTCCAAAGCGTGCCAAGGTCACCTCGCATGATGATGAATCCAAGGATCAGCAGTGCCCAAGAGCAAGTAAAAATCTAGACGCAGATGGCGATGTCGACGTCGGTGTCCTTTTGGGTATGACATGTTGTATCTGGCCACTACAGTGCAGTCTCTGACAAGTCATTGATAGCGAGTCTTCCGCCGCAGGCTCTTTTGCCTCTTCTGAATTCCTTGATAAGCGCCCAACCTTCACTTAAATCACTCCTGTTACCCCTTATACCCCGGCCAACGTTGGACACGGCCATACAGGCATTAGAGCAATCTGCGAGGAAACTACGGGACGCTTATCCTTATTCGAACACACATGTACTCTCCTCGGTTTCTGCGACGACGTCTCTCGGGTTTGGGTTCGGATTTAACTCTCAACGATCTGGTTTTGGATCCAACATGGAAGACGACCAAAGGAATAATGGGTCAGGTGATGGCAGTGGAATGCGGGAGTCGTACATCCTCTCTCGATTGCGACCTCACATTCATGAGTTTGTGTCCGCATGCATGTCCTATGTCCCTTATTTTTCCTATGTGTCTTGCACGCAGTCGGCCTCGCAACCATCTGACTCATTGCCACGGGGTCATGCAGTCGTCATGCAATCGCAGCACAAAGACAAATCACATCCGTCGGAAACGTTCATGTTTCTCTCGGCTCTCACGACGCACATCACTTGTCAGTCCCCACTTACGCAGGCTTCACTCGCACCGCTTTTACTTCCACGGCTGTCGAAAGAATGGGTGGCATGGGTGGATCGAATAGACCAAATGGTCAATCGGGAAGGACGCATGTTTGGTGGCGAGACGGTGAGGAGTTGGGAGAGGACGCTGGACGAATTTGCGGAGGCGAGAGGGCCCGAGGGCTGGAGGGTGATGAAGGAGGTGCGGGACCGGTGGGTTGTGAAGGTGGGGTGGCTCGTCGGTCGGAACGTGCTGCACCCGATGGAGGAGGAGGTTTGATGGCCCACTGGCAGGGCGTGTTTGGGTTACTGGACGTTTGTAGACTACTCACCTGTGGCGATGCACTCTAGCTGGACTCATGCATGCTCGTCGACGTTGTCCAAGTCGTGCCAGCCCGCTCGTCTCGTCTCACACGCACCAGCTGCACGCGTCTGGCTGCGTCCCTTCTCGTCCGTACGCACCATCCTCCAGGAGCAGAGGGTCGAAACGTCTCACCCATGCCTCCTTTCGTTCCTCCAGACATTCACGTCCCTCCCCGTGTTCGTCCGTTTAGCAACCGTGTAGGCAAAGTTTCAGCCCACGACTTTGACAGACGAGATCCAGGACATGTCGCTCAGCCAGACCCATCTGTAGGTACAGGGACGGTCGGCATTCCTACCCAAACCTTGTCCATGTCACTTCCCACCTCCCCCCAATCTCTATACCGCAATCTCCTCTTCATTACGTCTAATCCCCCGTTTTCCATCCGTGCAGCCATCGATTATTATTTCGCTTGGCCCAAAGCGTTGCACTCCACCAATTCCTTCAACTTCCTCATCAGTCTCGCTCTGCGCAACGCATCCTTCGCATCAGTCAGCCGCCTCTTCAGTGCCATGCGAGCCGAGTCTCTCCCGGCGAATATGGAGACTTGGAAGCTGCACGTCCGGTGGTTGGTTCGGACTGGCAGGTGGGACGACGCCTGGAAACGTGTCCTGGAAATCACGGCGAAGCAGAATGTCATCATGACATTCCACAGCAACCCCATTCCTCTCCCTTTGTGGCTGGAACTTCTTGGCTCCCAGAAACGCGGTGCACTGCGACATTGGGTTGTCACTGACCGGAGACCTAACATGAAGACCAATTTGGCCACCGACGGGGCTTTGACTCCAGAAATCGTTTCGGGCACTGGCCGTAATGCGAACCGGGACGCTGGCCGCGACGTTCGCCACGATGCCAGCCCAGAAGATGGCCAGGTATCTCGCTTGGACGCGGGTGCGCGGGACCCTGAAAATCTAGCACCACTCCTTCGAAAACGACTTATGCCTCGCCCATGTCAGAGCCCTTACACCGTCGCGTTGTCGCGATACCGAGCGCTCTTGCAAGTTTCACCCCTCCTCACTTTTCCGGACCAAGTCCAGATCCTGCCCAGAACCATTCTCGTCATCACGCAGACAATGTACCAGGTAGGGCAAAGAAGCCTGGCACTCTCTACCGCCCTGTCGTACGTGAGATCCCTTCCTCCCCGGCTCAGGCGATGTGATCGACGCAGAGTCCTCGACCTCGTCAACTTCCATCTTTCCATGGTCATTCGGCACAAAAAACCGGGTCTGAAACAGCACTTTACTCAGCGCGGTATTCTTTGGAGATTTCTCCATGCTCGCCCGGATTTGACGCCGTCATCCACAACCTTGTTCCTACTACTCGGACCCTTGCGTAACTGCCGCCGCAGCGGTACTCTTGCTATGCAGTGCTTCCGCCTCTTCTCAAAGAGGTGGGGTCCACGCGTTCAATCCAGTTTAGTCCGACGACGTATCGCAAGTCTTGCACTCAAAGAAGGCCGCCTCGACATTGTCATGGCCATGATGAGATTGGAGTGGCGTTGTAGAGCCTCTGATGATATCTCCTCACGGACCGTCCACACATCAATACGAAGACCTTGGCGTACATTAGTTAGTCGACGAGGAGCTGAGAATCGGAGATGGCATCTAATAGAGGAAAAGTACCGACGACGGTTAATGTTGAGATCCGAGTTGTAAACCGCACAGTACTCTTGACCATAGCTAGTCGGGTTTGAATGGCGGACCCCTAACGATTGTATACGCCATGGTGCTTTTAGAAAACCACACTCGATTGAGGTTCGCATTACCGATGGCTACAGGGATTAGGGACATTATAACAAACGATGCTTCAATGCTATAGGAATGCCATACAACAGATCAGGAGATGCAGGGACAAGACCAAAGGAAATTCCTAGGAGTAAAGTCAGAGGTAGCATCTCGAGAAGGTGCTCGGAGGAAGACAGGACGGCCAGTTGCCCGATGAGATCGCCGACTCCCACTCTGTCGCGACTGTGCGGTATAAATCAAGCGCTGCTCGTGCATTCTCAACCTAAGAAAAGGCGGGGCCATTGAGTAATTCTGCAGCCTCGTCACACGCAACATGGCAGTTTCTGGCTGGACGGGACCTACGGGATGTATGTGACCGTCTTGACAGTGACGACACATGAGATGCCACATGAGTGTCTGCAGGCCAATCACTTGATTGGGGGAACGTAGAGCATTCCTGAACGGTAGGTACAACGCGACGTCGCGCGTAGCAACGGCGGGATGTGGGATACCCAACACTACCATGTAATGAGCTTGGTGGTCAGAATAACAAAAAGTGCACTTACCTGAGAGGTCGTGCCACAGGCTGTGTCCGACAATCACTTTACCCTTGATGAGGTCCGCAACGTGCTGCTGAACCCGATCAAATAAAGGTGTATCAACTATGTCAGTGGAGAATAAATATAAATCCGGTATCAAGTCAACGTAGTATGAAATATTAGACATCATCGACTCACGAGCTAGTAGATGGCAGGCTTCTATTCCGGTTGTACTGGTCCGGTAATCGCTAACCTCCATGGTGGGGGCCACAAAGGTATCCAGCATCACATTGCCCCTAAAGTTGACGATAGACACGCGACTTGAGGCGAGATCGGTGAGGGAACAGCGCAGGGATGGAAGGACGGAGACACATACGCGAGCATCGCGGTGGTCCCGCCTGGTCCCACTCCTACATTGCTGCAGGAGAGCGCTATGATCTGGTCATTACTAGGGATGGGGTATTTTGCCTCCATTTCGAATAATCAACAGATGACTGTGACTCACTCTGTATATCAGGTTAGATATATGTGCGGTGAATACATTCCGAGCAATTTTGACAGCAAATAGACTCCAACGGGTCTGTTCGTTCTCAGATAGATGAAACCGATAAGCTCCAATGATCCTTCGTTCTAAATCTCAAGTGGAACGCACCATCTGTTGGTCTAGACAGTGCACCATCCGTTTGGGTGGTAGGGCACTCACGTAACGAGTGCGCAATCGGTCCTGTGACCGCCCGACTCGACCTTTAGACAGGAACGGCGAAGAGCTAAACCAAGGTAGAACGTGTCAACATGATGGCCGCCAATCCACCACTATACACAAAAGTGATGTCGACAAAGTCCTGAAACTTGTCACCGCCTGTCAAACCGGCGGGAGAAGAGAGATGTAAAGTTGAAGAACGATCTGGAGATCTGACTCAGAGCTTGCCGAAGCCTCGACCAACCTTTGCCACTTTCACTCACCGAGTGGTGAAGTTACATAGCTTCCATAATAACCCTCCAGGGGGTAATTGCCTCGAGTTCTCGATGACTTGCATATATCTAAATGTTAGCAGTTACCGAAAGGATACGGGAACTCATTGAGCCACCCGGCCCATAGCCGTAGTCAGGCCAGGCGGAGCAAGGAGATCAAGAGTCCCCATCACTGTAACCATCACGACAACGATACTTCGAAGCACAATAAATCTTGTTGATACGAAAAGTCTGGAGGAAGTGTCAATGGAGGTAAAATGTTCGGAACTTGCCGGCGCCTACTGAGGAGCATCTGCAACCTCTAATTCCTCTGCCTTCGTTGCAACATCGAAACTTGTCTCAGTTGCACTGCCAGCGACAGCGTGTACATTCTGCGGTCACCAAGGACGGCATTCTGGCCTACGTTTTTGTGGATTAGAACTCATCGACATCCCCAACGGTGTTCTCGATAGCATGTTTGATGTGCCCGTGAGGTACGGTTTGAATCTGTCCACTGCGCGCTGTTTATCTCCAGTACAGTATCTCGCATGCCATGCGAAGCGAACATGCGCCTCCCAGGTAATTGTGTGTACCCACCAGGATTCCAGTGGCAATTCTACGACCGGAAGTGGTGTTACAGGGTTGATTGAATCACAGCTCACCAAAACTTTGCGTTTGGCTCTCCGAGTGACCCAGCGCAGTAATTGAGTTTGATTTATGTAAGTCGTGGCCTCCTCTCTTTCTTTTCCGTCTCTCTTTTTTTTTTCTCCAAAAAAATCCGAGATGACTCAAGCAGCTGTTGAATCTTTGGCAGAAGCTTCGACAAAGTCCCCCTAGGACGCAGGATCATAGCTGTGATATCGGATAGAAATTTGTCTCACCATTGATCCGGGGGGTTCGGTTGAAGTCCACAGGGTTGGACGTAAGTGCCGACCAACGCTGTGATCTGAGTGAACGTCAGCACTGTTCAATATCTCAGTTACACGAGGGAGTCGATACCCACGACATGCGCGACTCTAATGGCAAACCCCCCAATCGCGATCTGCACCCCACATCTCGCCAAGACGTCACCAGGATATGCATATGTGGTTTACACGACAAAAGCGATTGCGACCGCAATGGAAGAACCCTTTGTTCAGTCAGCGGTATGGCGCAACACGATTGTCTGCTCCAATTGCGATCTCCCGCCGAATACACTCGACCTGGAACGTGAAGTGTGCATCCAGATATGGTTTCGCTCGAAAGAGTGCCCACGGATGGTGAGGAGGCGATCCCTAACTCGGATCAAAGTCAGAGAGCTACGGCGAGCAAATCAATGGACATATGCGTTTTTGTTTACCTTGGGACTGACGATAGGGGGACAAGGGATGTGGCTCCACATCTGAGACCACTCGTTTTCGCAAAATGAGACGCGAGGCCTTTGCAATACAGTATTACCTAGACGAGGTGGGAGTGATCAAGACGGTAAACGTAAATTGGATCGTTGGAGGCCACGATGCCTGACGAGCACAGCGGAGGGATCGCGATGCGATGCTGACAGCGTCCGCAAAAGTTACAGTAGGGCTTGACAGACCCCGCGCCAACGTGTTGCTGGCCCAAGTGAATGTAATGAGTGACTGGATCGGATCCAGAGCAAGATAATCAAAAAACATAGGGAAGAAAACCTTGCGAGGTCTAACCTCCGAGATGTCATCCCTGAATCAATTATTCCTAATTGGATCCTCTTTGGACTTGCGCTGCTAGGGTACATAGTTCGCATCAGTAACCCAGCCGGGCGAGTGGTGAAAAGTAACCTCGAGTCGCGTCTGATAGCAGCGCCTGCATACAGATTAGGATTACCTAGTGCACCACGCCGAACTCGGTGTTCGTCGACGGTCCGCAGCCCTTTGAAGTCTACTTGCCCACGACACCCAAACGCATACATGGTTGGACAATTTTGGTGGTGGACTCTTAGCATTCGTGTGTCGCCACAAGCTCATTTCCGACACTGTCAGAAACTACAGAATGGCCTACAATGGGTGGAAATGGGGCTAGACGTTCCGAGACTACGCTTGAGCCTGGTCATTAACTCCTATAGACTGACGAGCGGAGTACGAATTCATGTGTATGGAGGGATAAGTCGTTCAACCAAGTACCCCAACGCAAAACATGTCCAGCGACGACCAACAAGAATCCCAATCCCCAAGGACCTTTGGCACTGGCCAACAGGAGAAACAGTGCCGAATTTGCTACGATAGCAATGAGTCGGACCCGTCCTTGGGAAGGCTCTTTAAGCCATGTCTTTGTGCAGGCACTATCAGCGTGAGCAGGCTCAGTCCAAGCTGCCAAGCGGCTGCACTGCTAATTACGCGCGCGCGCACAAGTACGTTCACGTCAAATGTCTGCAGAAATGGAGACTGTCACCTCACTCCAACAACGCATTCTGGCGTTGTCCTCAATGTCACTTTCATTACCGCTTCGCTCGCACAAAGGCGTACGGTTTGGGGACAAATCCAGGCAGGTGTCATTGCTCTAGCCCATTGATCGACTGGCTCATGCCTATCCCTAGTCATCGTCGGCTTCTTGTCGTCTTTTTTGTTTGTCCTTTTGGTCATGTTTTCATCGTACGTCACAAGTTATTTCATTGCCTCGATAGAGGAGCAATCCATCTTCGGGACAACATACTTTTTTGTCTCCCCACTTGACGTCGCGCAAGACTTGATCCGGGCAGCTATTCAGATTCTCCGCGACCAAGACATCTTACCCCCTGGGCTCGACGTTCCCCGACCGCTCAGAGCACTCATTCCGGACCGTCTTTCTGAACCTCCCGGTTTAGTTGGCCGCTGCATCCGCAGATTCCTCCTGGGCCTACCCATGGTAGGGGTGGGTTCACTCATCCACATGATTTTGACCCTGCCCTTCATGGGACCATTGCAGTGGATTGCCCGGTGGAGAGGGAACAGGACCAGAAGAGGAAACGACAGAGACCTAGCTGCCGTAGTGATCGTCGTTTTTATCATTATTGGAGCCGCAAGGTCAGCAACGAGACTGCCTTCCCAGTAGGATGGCTCATGTTACTTTCAGAGCCTTATATAAGGTGTATGGCTATACCCGCAAGTGGGCCGAACGGTTCCTAACGTGGGCTGAGGACTCAATTCTCGAAGTCAATTGAGAGACATTCATATATCTTGCGCTCCGAAATCGACTACACGTAGATAAACGACAGACAAAATTTGTCACGTTCTTTCACCAGTTTCGCCGCAGTTGGCGTTTGACGCCTTCGTATGCGGCTCTCGTCTCGATGTTGCCCGACTCCAGCTCGGCAAGATATTGCCCAACGGCTACGTCTATCCGTCCAGCGGGCAACTCCGCGCGTGCAGTCGATGATTGCGGTCGTTTCGCCTCTTCTAGCCAGTCACTGAGTAGGATAGCAATGTCTGCAGATATCGCTTGAACACTGGCCTGATGATTGAAGGGCGGAATCTGACATACAATCTCGGTGACCTACTATGCACGAGGGTCGCAAAGACTTACGTGTGACTCATACATGTCATGTAAAACATCCCATATCTCTGCGTGTGGCACACCACATTGAACCAGAAGCCGAGGAGCCCAACCTTTTGGAAGCTGTGCCATGTTTCGCAACGAAAAAGAGATAAGCAACGTCGTGATATGACCTGAATAATAACTGTCTATCATGTACCTCGGGAGGTTAGAATGGTCGCCTTACGTAGCGGAAATGCACTTTCGGAAGGGTAGAAACGCTTTCCTAGTGGGACAACGCTCGCTATGATATGATCTGCATGCATCTGTGTATCTGCATTCCTTTCTAAAGCTAAAATAGGCATTAACAATGCAAGTTCAACGAGAGAAGTTTTCCCTACCATCTTCAAATATCCGGTCCCAAATGGGTCGAACAATGTGTTCATCCCTGTGTTCTGACACGTGTAGGATCAAAAGTTTTATGACGGGGAGGTCAAACGGCTCTGCATAAAGTTGGTAAAGCTTGATAGGTTGCAGTCAGGCAGGAGGAGACGGGGACACTCAGGTGGCATACCTCGGACATGGTGAACAACTTCTTGTTTAATTGTCTGATCCTGTGACCTTCTTCGCCGGGGTTGTTCGCGTGAGGGAGCAGTGCATTATACACCTCGAGCTGCACCTGAGCTACATCAAGCTTTTCTTCGAGGTCCATGAGGAATGCGATGGCAGTCTCATGTTTGCCACTCGCGGTGACTGGATGAGACTTGGCGTTTCCAACGGCAAGCGTGAAATACTCGATCCGCGTGCTCAGGTCCAAGTCAACACTGAGAATAGTGTATATCAGTAGGATTCAGTAAGAATCATTGTGACGCACTCTGTGGACTCCGCCAAAACAGCAAGCACTTCAGCGGCTCGCAAGGGCTGACCATCTTTGACATAAAACTGCCACAACAGCTGATGCTTTTGGAGTGTGACAGGCTCCCGCCGAAGGTGGGCCTCAAGGCATCGGGGTCGCAACTTCGTGCTTGTCAACATTGAATAGTTCAAAGGATGAAATGCGCATACAGCCAATAGCTCGTCAGTCAGCCCTCTGCCAATCAACCAGTCATACAGTGTCGAGTGAAACATCTCGTCATCACTGGAAAATGCGAGCGTATACGCATGGTTCCGGATAGTGTCAAGGCCCTCGGCGGGTGTTTGAGCACGAGAGGCTTTTTCCTCAAACGAGTCGAGAGAATGGAGAACAAGCTGATAACACTCAGTACGTTTTTTAAAGGTTTTTGCGCGATCGTCGTTAGATGGACACCCCGATAGCCAGTACTCGAGTCCAACGTTGTCGGGATCGACTGCTTGTGCACAACTCAGAGGGAGTTCGATGGCACCTGGGCGAGCATGAGTTGCCGGTGGATTGAATTCCACACGTGCGCTCACCGACCTTTGGCGTAGTTCAACTCTCGATACTGATCGCATACCTCACGGATTTTTTCGAATTCCAATATTCGTGCCCCTTTCGTGAACAATCTAACAAGTCGTCACATGAGGAAGTGATGGGGATGTGGAGGGAGCAATCACCTCAACGACTCTCCTAACCAATTTTGTCGTTCGATGGGGTTTTGTGATTCGACTGCCTTGCGGACGTTTTCTCGCGCCTATTTCACAAGTGTCAGTTGAGGCATTATCCATGAAGAAAATTACGTGCTTTATACAACATGACGTCATCAGTACTGCAGAAAGAGCCGCATCTTTGCTGCAAGACTTCACTGATGGTATCCACCTGATCGCATCATCAGCATAACTCAGTCATTGGGTATGGACGACCAAACTTACGCTAATCTGTTGACCAATCTGCTGGTCGATCACAACGTTAACCAATGCACGCGATGCATTTATTCCGTTCTGAGTGGTGACAAGCTCCTCATAGGTCATCCCAGTCACCAGTGTCTGAGTCTCGGCGTCGCATCTTATACCATGTCAAGCCAGATGTATGTCAATTAAAAGGAGTGCTCACTGGGCTATCAGTTCGCCTAAACGATAGTCACTCAGTAAAAGCACAAAAGACATAGCCTCGATTGTTCTCGTGAGAAGAGTTTGAAGTTGAGCCACTGAGCTTTGTTCAGCCTGAAAGAAATGAAATGTCAGAATATCGCGATTGAAACCAACAGATGGAAATAAACCTTCCATGCTTCTTGTTCATGGCCCACCGTGTTGCGTGTTACAGCAGAATCACCCGGTGTAGAGTGGAAAAGGTGAGGATTCTTGTCCAAGAACTCTTTGAGGGCATACAAGTTTCTCTGGATGGTAACGAGCAGGTTATCATCCGTGTTCAACTCTTGCAGACTGAAAGCACTACGCAAGGAACACGAATGGGTACGTGCTAGAGGAGAAAGGGTTTAAAATACACACCCGGGCTTGGTTATCTTGTTCTTCCAAAGCGGCCGAATGAGGCGGGCAAAGTACATGGCAAATCCTTCTCTGCGACCGCTGAATATGGCACTTCCCGAGCTTTCGCCTATAAGTGGGAACTAGTCATGCGCCTGGGACGAAAGTGAGAGAGGAGCTTACTCGTGCCATATGTCACCCTCTCCGTCCAGATTGGTCGCTCGCCAAAGTCATAGAATGCTTGCTTTGCAATGTTGGCGACGTCAGGGCTCACACTGCACAGTGTACCAGGTATAAAGTGATCGCCAGTATCCAAAAACGTATTTCCACAGGCGAGTCCGAGAAGCATGGCACATGTTTGGTCTCTTCCGAAGCTACAATATGGGCCGTCAGTACGATCTTCTCAAGATCAATGGATGAGTACTTGCCTGTCTCTGAACTCGATAATTGGCTGAACAGCGCCCTCGGATTGTGCTTCCTCGATGACGGCTCTTAGATAATCCAACGCTCTTCGCTTTGCGAGGAATGTGAGCCCGACGTTGGTGAGAATCATGAACTGTTGAGGTGACTCTGAAAACTGTAGCGACAATTCATTAATGACGGCGGGCGACGGTGCAGTTGAGGGCGGCAACGATGGTCGCGGCACGCTGGCCATCGCCCAAGTTCGTCCCGGGATCGCCAACAGGGTGGCATACTCTGTTAGTGGTGGGCGCTGGTTTCCACCCGTTGCATACGAGGCTGCGTATGTGGTTGGGTGGGAGGTTGCGACGTACTGCTGAGCGGATGGGGACACCTGGCCGAGGGTGCCTGTGCGGGTTAGATCAGGGGAAGTACAGAGGAGAAAATCAGTGCCATCGGTATCGCCTGGCTGAGCTAAAATGATGAGACCATCTTGATAGCAAGAGTTTTCCAGCCCAGATACGATGAACGGGCGAGATGGTGGGGGTGGTGGGGCCACGCGGGCAGCGCTGTAAGAGGTGGATGGGGCACGGTTTGATGGGCGAGCCAATTCGTCGGGGTGGAAGAGATTTTGGGGAGGGAGGCGTACGTGTATGAGTTGGAGAGGGCGTAGAGCTCCAGGTGGATTCATAGCTGGAGTATACGAAAAGCTGGAGGAGGCTGGGGAGAAATAGAGACGTACACCATTCATGGTGACAGCTACAAGCTGGACGCCGACACGAGATTCAATGGGGTCAATAACATGCAGTGCGATGATTTGGAAGTTGGACGGGTTTATTGCCGGAGAGGCTGGGGCTTTTTCTTGAGCAGATTTGTAAAGATTGGAGAGGGTCTGTACGTGTTGAACTGTTTTTTCTGATGCGACATGATAGAGAGAAATGACATTTTTGGCGGAAAGGATGTACAAGCAGTTGCGCTTGTGGTCGAAGGCGAGGGAGACAATCCGGTCTAGAAGGACGACGAAGGTGAGAGGAGGGCACAGGATCGATGGAGGACTGACCATCTGATTTTGGGGAAGAGAAGCGGGGGAAGAGGCTCTGAACTGCGCCGATGGAGTGGTTAATGAGGTGAACTCTCCTTCCGAACCAGGACTCTGACTGCTGATAATGTAGTTCGTAGAGACAGCCGTCCTGAGAGCCACCCATAAAGATGCGACCTTGAGGGGTACCGACAATGGAGGTCATCTCGATGTCTGTTGAGATAGACATGTCTGTGGCATACATCTTGATGTCTTTACGGTTGCTTTGGGGAACCGACGAAGTTGAGAGGCCGATGAGGAGGACGGAGACAGGTGTACACAAGACCATGACGAAGGATATTTCGTCGACGAACACGGCAGGCTTTGGCTTTACGATGGCGACATGGGTGATGACGTCCGGTTGGTCCACAAAGGAGGTGATGTCCTGGCTGTGGGGAGGTGATGAGGAGGAAGGGAGGAGGGCAAGGGACATACCCATATGTGTAGTCCCAGAGGAAGAGCTTGTTGTCAATGGATATCCATACGCGTTCTATCTCGGGAATAAGGCCCATATGGGAGGTAACACTGGCGGCTGTGGAGGGATGAGGAGGGAGGGTGAGCGAGAGAAGGAACGCACTGCTGTAATACTGAAAGAGGGCATCGGGTATGCCGACGAGTCTGCGCTTCTGGAATGGGACACGATAGTCGTCGGGGAAAACGCTGTAAGACGCGGAGGAAGGAGGACCTGCGGCTGGAAGGGGATGAGCAGGGGAAGGACCAGGGAGGAGAACACGGACGGGGGAGGAGGTCAGCAAGGTCAGGGATGGACTGCGCGTCCTTTATAAAGTGGTCGTGAAGAACTTGGGCGGCGGCGTGAAGGGCGGGGAGGTCGACGAGGGGCGGGAGGGCGCGTGTCTGCGTCATCGTCGGCGAGCACGTTGGAGGCAAATTTGGGAGCAGTCTCAAGTTCGACACGTGCCTCTCCCACGCGTCCCGATTGGGCAATGACATCATCTACCGGGCCCCTCTTCGCAACTCCAGGTCCGTTGGTACCCGTCCTCAATAGGCTTAGATGGTCCGCCTGGACATCCGGGGCCCTCGGCTGTGGTTGCAATGACAAGGGCCGTCATGAGGAGTGTCGAAAGGGATGGCGGAACCCGCGGTGACTTGGTCAAGCTCGACCCATCCTTCCTCATTCCGTCCTGTCGAGTTTTTTTCGGTTTGTCGTGACGCACCCTCCTCTGGCCGGTTCCAGTCCCTTACCCAAGACATCGAAGCCGCTCAATTCTACTGTAAGTATTGTCACTCAACTCTTGATATGCACCCTCTCAGCTAGCTTCCTCCGCATCAATATTTACTTGACGCAGAAGATCGACGAAAACATGCTTTGGAACATTGCAGTCAACGATGCTGGTGCGGAGTATGATCCTTTGACACTGCTCCGCACCTGCACCATGTTCGGTCGGCCAAACTGGATATCCATTTGCCGTCGGACTCGGGAGGCTATTGAAAATGGTCAGTACCGTCCGGTAGCATAGCCCAGCTCAAGACCCAAATTGGCTCAAGTTCCTGTTCCACGTCTCGTTCGATGAGATTCTTAACACCATCGCTGACATACTTTTGCGGGCCCAGCGTGATAGCCAAGGCCATTGAGGAGGCGACATTGCAACAACGTCGAGTTTACATTTGCAGCCGTATGACCATTGTACGACAATTTCGTCATTCACTGGTTTGACTATACAATCCAGGAGCACTTTTGAAGCAACCCACGGTCGCACAGGATACTCACCATTCCCATGGTAGTGATGGACGAAGTTCTCTAGTAACTTGAACCTTGTACTTGGCACCATATTTCATTGTCGCTGGTCGCTTGTAGCCCAGGTCTCCATAACCATCATGCGAACAACGGGTTCCCGTGCACAGGAACCAAATCTAATTTCAAGAATACGGGAGAAAAATAATGTCGAGACAAGATAGCGAGTGGCAGCTCGGGTACTCAGTTTTCAGTCTCACTGTCCTCGATGATGATTGGGTTCCCGTATGTGCCGGAGGGAGTATGTAGATTATCCGATTGGGGGGGTAACGAGAGACTTGATTGCCCAAAAAAATGAGAGTCAACCTGTGGAACGATGGAGGTTGCGCAGCCAGGTGGCGTGGCGATGAGGGACGCAGAAGATGGTAAAGGTGACTCTGGGAATATGTGCGGCAATGCCAATGATGCTACGGAGCCTTGCTGCGGGAGGCTATGGGAAACGGTGCATTTGTAGGAACTTTGATCGAATTGAGAGGTGGCGTCAGATTGTGACTAGAAAACAAGTGACAAGTATATAGTTCAGGGAACATGATCGACACGATCGACTCCGGAGAAATTTACCCACCGGAAGAAGACAGTTCTGGAATAAGGGGAGCAGCTTGAAGCTGGGCTGGGAAGATGAAGTTGTATTTGATGGGACCGCTCCCTCATCATCAAATTCGCTGTCCACAGTGAGATCAACCACCAGAGACGATGGTCTCTGATGCTTCTGCACGGCAAGCTCGCGGCTACGAAGGGGCGTCACAAGGGGAAGTTTTGACTTCTTGGTTGTCCAACACAGCTTAACTCTACCTTTGGACTTCATGCGGTTGATAACACGCTGGGCCACTAGTCATCGCAGTCAGAAGGAGAAAGGTGGTAAAGTGCAGCAATGCATTACTCAGAGTACTCTGCGGGGAACTACGCCCGCTGGACAGCCTAATTTTCTTAAGTAACGGGGTGCTCGCAGGGTCAAGCGGACGTTTACTCGACAGAAATGGGGCGTCGCGGTCGGAGGTTGCAAGACTGATTAAGTGGATCAGTACGGAGACCTGACCATGATAATGCACGAATAACCATTTATCGTACGATTCCCGAGCGGCAGCAATTAAGGGCGCGTATTGCTCCTGAACCCACGTGCAGACATCTGCAAAGCCACGTTCCAGGTAGAGAGCCGCTACAATTACCTCGAACGAATCTGCAACAGCTTTCGTGCTGTAAGACTGCGACGGGAGCTCGTACGCGCCTGCCTTGATCATGAGATGAGTGAACGTTGCGTTGGCATTTACAGCTGAGCGTATATTCTAAAATGCGAATTAAATTTGTGGGCATAGCTGTGTCGAGTTCACAACTCACAGAGTACAAGCCCGGCGCAGCATCCGGGAAGAGGCGGTAAAGGCATAATGCTACAGAGAGATGCATGACAGCATCACCAACGAATTCCAGCCGCTGTTTCTCGTCCGCACTGGACGAAACAATAGATTCCCAATCTGAAAGCTTGGGCAACGAGAATGAATAGTTGGGGTCATTGATGGTCGCAACAATCGCATTCTGAAGAGCATGATAGATGGTCGGCCTTTTCTTGAGTTTGACCATGATGTCGATTGATGAGAGGATGCTGATCCACGATGGAAAGGACAGAGATGCGACAGGAGATCAGTTCCGATACCACCTCCACAATAAGCTTACCCCTCGGTGACGCACGCTCAAGTGACGCGTAAACATGTGTGGCGGCATACACCGAGCTTACATAATCACCGCTACTAGCATTTTCGTACTGTACCATTTTACCTTGGTGACTACTAAGAGTATTCTACAGGTACTACATATTCTACCAATATAAGTGACTACACAATCACCACCTTCTCGCTTCCACCAAACGACACCACCGATCGAACAATGAAGGGTTATTAATGGCTCTTATCTGCCAACAGTCCATCATGTTTTGTGTTAGATTACAGTTTGGTTACATTTGAACGCACTTACATGGTGTGGACTGACTGTTCCATTGAACCAAGATTCCAACCGACGCATCGATTTGGATGATTCAGGGATCAAAGAGCAAGATTTGGCGGGGAGGTTTAGCAAGCGCAACAACTTTGTGGTACACCATCTGGTGGATTTGCCTGCCGTCCCGACAGTGCGGAAGGGGCGTATCAAGTTCACATACCGCCTATAGCTACAGTACTTGTGAAGCTCTTTTTCCTTGCTATAACCTGCAAGCTCACGCGCAGATTGAGGTTCAAACGTTCAAGTTGGCAAATGGTATAAGAATGTTAGGTTCGATTACGTAGTCGAAGTATTGCTTACCGGTCTCTACTTGACCAGCGCAACTTCGAGATCATGTCGGCTGCTACACCAGCCGCATCATCATCGGGTGGTGTCTCGCCTACAACTGTAGGCCCACAAGACTCAAACTCAATCGACCGCTTGGTTCTGGAGTACCTTCGTGCGAGAGGTCACAAGCGCGCTGAGGCTGACCTCCTCGAGACACTGGAGGCTGGGTCCGCTGAGGATGTCGAAAAGACTGTATCATCCGACGAATTGGTCAAGGCCCTAGCAGTTTTCGCACAGAAACCTTCACGCCCCGGGGAGAACGTTTTAAAGGACAGTGTCAATGTCCTTCAGGAGTTGACAACCATGGGGAATCCCCCCAACATACAGAACCTCATCGCAAGTCTGGGTGGCGTCGGGGCTGAAGACATACTTTCCGTCGACCCCACTGACAAGCAAGAGGGTTTCAAGGAACTCGAGGCATGGGTCGAAGGTTCCTTGGATATGTACAAGGCACGCATTCTCACTCTCTGATCCCGCTCATTCTAATACGCATGTTAAGCCCGAGTTCCGCCCAATATTGTATCCCATATTTTGTCATTTCTACCTCGATCTCATCCAGAAAGGTTTCAAAGAAGCTGGTGCGTGATCCATTTGTCGTAACTGTACAAGTTTCTCAAGTATTGGTGTGAACTCGTCAGCGATACGGTTTTACTCTACATTTGCTCCCGCACTCGCGCCAAGCCACAACTCGACTCTTCACCACCTCTCTACACTGCTTTTACCTTCTCACGTTCAGAACGATCCCTTGGCTCAACGTTTTCTCAACGAAAAATATATAATCAGAATGAGCCGTTCAGGCTTTAGTCTTCTTGTAGGGTGGTTGACGGAGGGTGTTGGCGGTGAGGCACTCGGAGCAGGGGAAGGCTTTTCTGGTGAGATGGGAAAGAGGGGGAGAGCGGCTGTCATGCGTGTGGTGAATAATCATCTGCGATTTGACGGTGAACAGATTCTCTCACCCTTTGGTTTTCATGCTCATATCTTCGCAGTAACCTCCGCCAGTACAACCGCCGTGTCTGCAAATGCATGGGAAGAGTCCACAGGACTTCTTTCATCACTTATTCCTAAAGGCACTCAGGCTACGAACTCTTCTGTTATCCCTAATCCGAACACATTTAATTCCTCGAAGGGGGAGTTAAAACTTGGCCCCTCCCCAATTTCAGAAGATCTGCGTGCAGAAACGGAACGTGTTCTCCGAGAGCAGGCAATGTTGGACCGAGATCCTAACGCACAATATGACGTACATTTTTCTCGACCGCCAGCCGTTCCGGGTGTCATATCGCCAACTGAAGCAGACATGCTCCCCCACCCGCCTACGTTCAAAACAGTTGATGTGCAAAGGGAGGTAGAGAAAGTGCGTGATGCAAGGAAACGCATACGGCTTGATCCATCCGCTCTCACTTCTGTGGATCTTGGCTCTACACAAGGCGCAGCTGCGCGAGCTCGAGCTTTGCCAAGTATCTGCGCGTATACGTTGCATGACGTGGGAGAGGGGTAAGTCCTCTAGATCCGAATTCCAGAACTCGATGAAGACAGGTGATACCAGTACCCCGTGTTGCGTTTTCTCCCCCGATATCACCCTAATGGCGGCCGGTTTCTCGGAAAGTTATATTCGTCTATGGAGCCTGAAGGGTGAAAGACTTGGGTTACGAAACGACAAATCAGCCGATTTGGCCAACTGTAAGTTGTTTGGAGTCCGCTTGAGTCCTCGTATCCCAACTTTTATGCCCGTAGGTAGCATCTCCAGACTTCGAGAGAGAGAGGGTGCCACAACACGAAAATTGATCGGACACAGTGGACCAGTGTATTCTCTTTCTTTTGATCCCCTCGGAGGCTCTGCGGTACCTCCGAGATATCTCTTGTCTTCATCGGCGGATGCAACGACTAGGCTCTGGTCACTGGACACAATGACAAATGTTGTTGCCTACCGGGGTCACCAACAGCCGGTCTGGGATGTGCAGTGGAGCCCCATGGGCATTTATTTTGCGACTGCTAGTCGGGACCGGACCGCTAGACTTTGGTCCACAGATCGGACGTCGTGTCTGAGAATCTACGTGGGACATTTGAGTGATGTCGATGTAGGTAGACTGATAATGCTTCGTGTTTCGCTGACTTTTCCATTCAGTGTATCCGCTTCCATCCCAACTCGTTATATTTGGCAACCGGATCGAGTGATTGGACGGCTCGTTTGTGGGACGTTCAACGCGGCACGTGTGTGCGGGTATTCATCGGGCATCTGGGAGCGCTCTCTACACTGGCGGTTAGTCCAGATGGCAAATATCTCGCCAGCGCAGGTGAAGACCTCGCTATCAATCTGTGGGACCTGGGGTCCGGCAAGCGAATCAAAAAAATGATGGGGCACACTGCGTCTGTGTACTCTTTAGCGTTCAGCGCAGAGTCATCGATGCTTGTCAGCGGGGGTGCAGATTGGACAGTGCGGTGCTGGGATGTTAAGAGCGCTGGTGGCCAAGCCAAACCGCGAGAAAATGGGATGGATGAAAGCTCCGGGCTTCGCACCGAAGAGGATGAAAACAGCGAGACGTACGTGTCAGTTCGTCCTGCCAGTCATTAGTTTGATGTATTCGCATCGGTTGCAGTTCCGACTTACTCACAACCTTCCCTACGAAGCGAACCCCCATAAATCAAGTCCACTTCACGCCACGCAACCTTTGTCTGGTGGCGGGTGGCCACCTTGGGCCAGAAACGAGATAATGTATTTTGAGAGATTCATATCGAGAATCCGCGTCCATGGGTCCTGGGTTGCTTATCGGCCAGTGTGTCCTATTATCCGCAGATTGAACATCTTACCCCTCTAAATGGTCTATCCAACTTTCACTTGATGAAAAGCAGATAACATCAACCTTTTGTGCGACCAATTTTCTGACTCGGGTGGCGGCTTGCATGGTGCTTCCTATGCTCGAAGAAAGCCTGTTATCTTGTAGTCGCTTGCCACGTCTAGCTGCACTCATTTGACTCGACTAAGACCGGGCTCTTCCAGTGTCCATTACTGGTGTCTTTTGAGCGTTTACACTATGGCCACTTTTGATCCTTGATTATCTCGCACATGATGCGTGCCCACCTCGTTTTCGAAAGTCCATTACAGAATGGTCGAGCAGAAATGAAGGGGTCACGTGATCGATGGAGTGCACACATGTACTGTAACTCGTTCAATAGTTTACGACTTCATTCGTTTCCATTCAAGATACCTGGGGCCCGCACGTTCTACCGAGATATCCCTCTCGACTCACCGTCTGTCGATCCCTTAACACCGCTCATCTCTTCAGATGGATGCCATGGAAGAAGATCCCATAATAGTGGGCTCCTCCTTCCCCGAAGGGGCACTCGATGTACAGGGTACGCCGAGCTATGCACCACCTCCTCGTACGCTGCTATCACACATTCTGTACATGATCATTCCACTGATTCATTAATTTTACTGGCCCATCGTGTCTTTGTATTCCATCCACCCGGCGTTTAGCCGCACCCGTACCGACGAGCTCTCGTGAAATTCGAGATGTCCAAGTCAAAGTGCACATAAGAAGACCAGAAAAGGACTCTTGGGTATACCTTGGACGTGCGCTCGTCTCTCAGGAGATTGCTGGGCAGTCATCGCGTGTCGGTATGAGTCAATCCCCATCTTGCGTGAGCATCATGTTGATCCCCATGTGTCCAGTGGTACGTTCCATGTCGTCTGGTAAAGTGATGGTTTCATTCGGCGAGGTGAGTGATCTAATCGCCTCTCTCTCACCTCGTTTATTGAGGATGAGTTCAGTTATCGGACTTGCAAGCCGAGAAGCGCGGCAACTTCGTCGTTATCGGATGTGTGGAAGGCGCCCGTGTCGTGTCATGGTCATTGAATGTATGTTTTCTTTGCGACGCGTTCATGGCGCATGTTTGACTGGGAATATGAATATGTCAGGCTTTGAATAACTCTGACACGCTTCGTTTGCTCGCAAGTATTGAGCTTGCATGCTATAGGTGCAGAGTCGCACTTATCGATCCCCGAAACCATGTCAAGACGCGCAGACGCATTGAACGCATCATCAAGGATGACAAACGCAGGAGACACAAACGACGTAAGGATCAAGATGCCATGATTGATGCATTCTCCAGGCAGAATCTCAGTGGAGGCAACATGGAACCAAATTCATGACTCTCGTCAGGGGACGGTTGGATGATGCCAACTTGGCACATTCAAGGACTGTAGCTGTCTGGGCCTTCACGTGGGCTCTTCTCGAGCCGCACCAAGTCGCATCCAGTATGTATTACTTACCGATCGTCTATTGTAGTGATTGTATTTCCATCCCCAACCTACGACGGTGTCGTGCTACTTTCCGTTGACACGTCCATCCGGATATGTAACTAGAGACGTGCTGAAATGCAACATCTATCA
Organism: Boletus rubropictus; assembly: GCA_038092695.1. NCBI lineage: Eukaryota > Fungi > Basidiomycota > Agaricomycetes > Boletales > Boletaceae > Boletus > Boletus rubropictus. Next base: position 50,088 of record JBBPQW010000005.1, on the reverse strand, counting down.
AATTCCATTGCTTCGGGACTACATACCAGGTGACAGCCAACCCAGCGAACCAATGAACGCCGAGCCCAGCTCAAGAAATAAACACACTCAGCGAATCAACATTTCTCAACAAAATATGCGTCATAAAACAGAGTAACGACTGCCCCGCCGTTGGCAAAGTACGAAGGGCACAACCTATAACACAGAAGCCTCCTCAAAAGGGATCACTCCAGTGGAGGATGGGAAGTGGACTGCAGTGGTTCGTCCGCTTGTTGCCCAGATGAGTAGACAAGATTAGCAGGAGACGGTTCCACCGGTCTCACTCCTGTATGTGTTCGTCGCTCCGAGTATTGCGGGGGAAGTTCAACAACCTCAACTTCACCCTCGGGGACATGATCTTCAACATCAGTATGAACAATAAAGCGGGTAGGCTGATAAGTTGTCATCCGGGCCATCCCGGCTTTCCGGCGACCGCTCGATGACATGGATGGGCTGGCAACGTCACCAAAAGCCGCAAAACTGTCAGTGTTTGAGTTTGTTCGAGAGTGTCGTTCGTTTGTGTAAGGTAGTTCTGATCTGTGGGCAAAGGGAGCTGTTGATGACCTCTCCGGATACGATGCAAGCGTGGAAGGTGAGCCAGGTATAATTTGGGGAGCCAGGTGGCTGACGGAATCCGTTTGATAGGGGAAGGGATATATTGGTGGCTGTTGGAAGTTATCGGCACTGGAGTCAAGTTCCACTGAGTTCGGACGACGCGAATTCAGTGTCGGTGCGAGTCCGTACGGTGAACGTCCGTAACGTTGACGCTTCAAGTAGAACACCGCTAGGACAACGACAATTGTGACTGCAAAGACTGCACCCACTACTGCTCCGATGATGGTACCTGTGGAGACACCAGACGGTGTCTGCGTAGGCGATGATGTGGATGAACTAGCTGCCGAAGTCGAGGATGGAACGGGATTTAGAGTGGAGATGGGCGAACCAGCGTTGAGACAACTGGCGTCATTGGAAAGGGCAACCGTCTGGGTGTCAGAGGATCCGCCTGAGTTACCCTTGGCGTCGGTCAGTGTGAAGATGATGGTAGTTCCGGCTGCAACGTCGGCGGTCCATGTAAAGCTTGTTCCTGATGGAGAGGGGTATAGCAAAAACAGGTCACCACCAGGAATGAGACCCTAGATGTAAACGAAATTTAAGCAACGGGGACAAACGAACGATTGACCGGACTGACCGTGATTGTGACAGGTGGGGTAGCCTGATCGTAACCGTTGAAAACATAAGCACTAGCGTTCAACTGAGTTTCTCGAATGCAAACGATGGAGATCTTTGGCATACCTGCATTGTTGCAGCGAGGATGGCAGGTTAAAAGTAAATGAAAGCGGGGGGTTGGAAGTATCACAGGATACATTTCCGACTGGCGCTCCTACAGTGATCAAGTCGGATGTTCCGCCAGTCGCAAATCCGGTTGTATCCGACATGGTCAGTAAGAATCTGACTCCCCGGATGAATGGAATGGGCGAAAGTTGATACGAGCCCCGATTGTTTTGAAACGCATTTGATGGTACAGATATATTCCTTGGAACGTCGTAGGCCTTGTGAGATGGGCTGAGCGAAACATTCACTTTCCTGAGAAGGGCGACTCACGGGTGTCAACATAATTTCAAAGGGAGGTTGACCCCCTACCGTTCGGGCATATTGACATGGACTCATCGAAGACTTTGCTGGGCTCACCTGTCCAGGTGACATTCAGAGAGCCACATTGGGTCGGTGACGACCCGACTGTTACGCTGAATGGTAGCGCAGAGGAGAAATATAAAGCAAAGTATAAGAATGATGGAATAGGGGAAGGACGCATACTCAAACGATGGACAACAGCTTGACGAGAAGCTCCCCCAGGAAGAGCTGATAATGGTAGACGTTTTTTGTGCGGGAAAGGGCGTGCCCACCAACCGCTAAAATCACGTCAGCAAACTGACACGCACGATAGGCGAGTCGCCCTGTCGAGATACACACAGGAGGATGGCCAACTCGCAGCCCAACTTGCAGACAGCACAACTGTATCTATCCAAGTCAGGCCCTAATAAATACGGATCGACCCCTGCCTCCTCGTTATTACTGCACGTTCTTGGGAAACGCACACAGCCACTGTAACGTTAAGTCGCCGCACCAATTCACGGGAATTGCCGTAAACAAGGTCTCTGGTATGGAGCAGGCCTCCCCATCGACAGCCTGAAGAAAACCCGCGTCAAGGTATGTGTCTGTCCGATACCATACCATTCGCCTCTTTGCCCCGTCACCGGACATGTGTATTGAAAATCGCATGCGAGTCAGTTCCGGTGCAGGGTGGATGGGCTCGTCAGAGTTGGATGTCGTCGTCCGCCCCTCGGTTTGGTGCTCACTGTTTTCTTTCACAGATAAAAGATGGGTTTCGCACACAACAATGGTGCGTAGTCGATATGCTTTTGTTTGTCGCGGCCTAACACGGCGGATACATCTTAGTTCTTCCCAGCAACCATTTCCACAAGGATTGGCAGCGCCGGGTGCGCACCTGGTTCGATCAACCCGGCCGCAAGCTTCGCAGACGCACGGCCCGAAAAGCAAAGGCCGCCAAGCTTGGCGTCCGTCCCCTTACGCTTCTTCGTCCCGCTGTTCGTGGCCAGACTGTTCGCTACAATCGGAAGCTCCGTGAAGGCCGCGGATTCACTTTTGCTGAGCTCAAGGAGGCAGGCGTCAACCGCAAAGAGGCACGCGGTATTGGTATTGTCGTTGATCACCGGAGGAGAAACTTGAGCGAAGAGGGAAAAGCTCTCAATGTCGAGCGGTTGAAAGCCTACAAGGCCAAGCTGATCGTCTTCCCCCGAAAGACATCCAAACCCAAGAAGGGTGACTCTACTGTAAGTGTTCAGGCTGTCGGATTCAACCCAAGGATCTCAACAAGATGCTAGGGTGACGACCTCAAGGCCGAGACAACGCGGGCTGCCCTTCCTCTTCTCGAATCATATGTTCACGAATCCCCCCGTGAAATTACGGACGAAGAACGGTCATTTGAGGCCTACAGAACCCTTCGGATCGCTCGTGCCAATGCCCGATATGCGGGTATACGCAAAATACGGGCTGCCAAGGTACGTCGAAATCCCATCGGTCGCCTAGCCGCATTCAAATGACCCTCATTATCTAGAAGGAGGAAGAAGAGGCAAACAAGAAAAAGTAGAAACATTGACTTTATGCCACTGTCATACTTTGGTTGCTCGTGTATACTCCCAAAATCCGAGTGCATTCAGCGCGTGTCCTATCCATTCCCTATCAGCATGATTTGTCCCTTTATACCGTATGATCGTCAATATTTTTGATCAGTGTTCCATGTTATCCGCCAAAACATCTGGGTGTCTAGTAGTCCGCCGACTCAATGCGAGGCCTTAACTCGCCTTCTTTACGATGGCTTCCTGAATTTCTTTGTCCGCAACCATCCCAACAAGGCAGACTTGATCTGCGACCGCCTTGAGAACATTTAGCACCTCCCCATTGCCCTTGATGAAACCAAACTCAGCGTAAACGAGCCCCTGCTCTTTCGCGTATTGTTTCACCAGCATGCTGGCTTCACGCAAGTTGTGCCGCGGAAGACGAGGAAAGAGATGGTGAGTGACCTGAAGGTGAAGGCCACCATGGATAAAGGAAAGATGTGGAGGACATATAACGTCGGTGGTCGTCCTGAGCTGACGATGGGGGAACGACTCCGTAGGACCAAGGTCTGCCGTGGACATGGAGAAATGTGAAAGCACAATCTACAGAAAATGTTGTAGCGAGAGCGCGTGATCTCGTCAGAAGCCCTACGCACCTGGACATGGAGGGGGCTGGTGACTACATGAGAGACGATGAGGTAGGTCAATGCGTTGGCCCACGTCCCACAACCTTTGAGGAGTGCACCAAACCAGCACCAGAAGAAGGCGACACCAATGACCTCCAGCCACCATGACCATCTCCCTCCCCTCGCCCTGCGGGTATCAAATGCTTTTTGGACCAAGAAGGCATAGGCGTTTGCGTAGAGGTTAAATCTACCGAAGGCGAGGAGGAGATAGAAAAGCTTATGTTGAAAGGAGACGAGGATCGCTGAGAAACGATCAAAGACCATAGTTCGTCTGTAATAGGAAGACCACGGTGACTTGAAGAACGCCGTTGAGATAGCCAGGAACGGGAGGTGCTCGATATCGGGATCGCTGGGAAGCATGAGTGGTGAGGACGAGAAGTGTAAGGGATGAGACTTACTGGGAAGGATGGTTGGTGACAACTAACAAGCCAAGGTTGAGTAAAGGTTGGGACGACGATGAGAGACTTACGGTGATGTACATTGTGATTCTAGGAGAAGCGTGAAGTCAGTTGTTGGGGCTGGAGCAAAGACGGAGACGCACGTCGACCCACCAACCCACGCTGAGTCCCCCAATAAAGTCAGCAATAAAGATGGCAAGCAGACGATCTATGGTCCAGTCGTGTGTGACGCCCATGTGACCGAGGTCGTGAACAGTGAAGACGAGTTGGTGCCAGAGCAAACCGAGGCAGACGGCACTGGTGACGAGCCACCCGTGCTTATACGCATAGGCAGAGGAGGCAGCCAACAGAAGGTATCTGGCGACCTCTGGGCCATAGCCAGTGAGATAGCGCGTCTGATAGAGACCGGCGTCAATGATGCGCTTGTGGAGTTCCTTGTAGGCAGCAGAATGGCGGGCTTGTACTTCGAGCGACAGGCTGGAGGGCGGAGGGCGGATGGTGGCGGGAGAGAGACCATTTGCCTCCCGGACAAGGGTGCTGTCCTGCTGGACTAGGAGGATTTCTGAGGGCAGACCAGCAGGTGACGCGATGGGGTTTGCTTCGTTGTGCCAGGCGAGGGAGCCATCTGGGGACATTTTACGGACCCAGCCCGACATGATTGGGGGGAGGAGGGGGTCCCAGATGTGCGGGGAAGTGTCGACAGTCCCAATGGCATACCTCTTGATTGTGCGGGTAGTGTGCTCGGCGTGGTACGCGTCGATTTCATTAGCGGCGTCACGACCGACGAAGTGGAGGATTGCAAGTGCGCCACCGGGATGCGCAGCGAGCCAAGAGTGTGGGATGCGGAGGAGGAGGTCGTTGTAGATGACGAGGGACTCGCCGGCGAGGATGCGGGCTGCAACGTCTTCGCGGGATATGAGGCCCATTGATTTGGACAGGTGAAAAGTGGATGCCACCATAGTTCCCATGTGGGCCGCATAAATAGCGGAGGGACGACTGAAGGGTCTCTGCGCACGACCATCTCGTTCTTCATCGCTGCGCACACTCCCCTCGTCGTCGTTCCCGACAGCGCCGACGCCTCATTCTTCCAGTGGCCCACCAGCTCGTACAGCCCGGCGTGGGAACCCCCCAATCAACAATCGCGATGGCCAGGTTGCAGTCAGGCAGCAGCAGCACTAAGCCACCATCAAAGCCCCATCTGCATCCCCAGTCTCAGCCGCCAAATCCTCAGGTCGCACGGCACAGGGCCCGTCACAGATCCTATTCCGACCCCTTCTCGGATCCTGTGCATCAACCAAAGCCTGTCCCTCGCTTGCCGCCCGAACCACCCCCGAAATACCCACCTTCAAAGATGGCATCCACAAATAAACAATCGCTTCATCGCGACAACATCCTCGACGCAGTCAGAGACACCATCCAGCTCAGGTCCTCGGAACAGCCCCCTCGCACGAGGACCGGTCGCAGCCAGACCGTCGTTGCGTCCGTCTCTCTCATCTTTTCCTCAGCTAAAATCTCACCCGCAATCCCCCAACAGTAACCAGCCCACGGGTGCTCCCCGTACACACGGCCGCCGCTCGATGTCTCAAGATTCCGTCTTACACGCCGCCAACGCCTTGGAAAAGGCCAAGGCAAAGCCTCGTGGCAAGAAGGGTTCCGTTCATGCAGACGTCATAGACAGACTTGATTTTAGCGGTGTAGGACCCAGTGCGTCCCTTTTTTATTACTGTATTTTCTCTCATATCCCCCACCAGTGTTCCACCATGACGGTCCATTCGACGCCTGCGCGCCCTCTCGCAACCGTCATCGCACCAAGGCACCCATGCTCGCCTGGAGCAGTCCGACAGACGGAGCTGCCCCTGGTGATTCTCCCTACGCGTCTCCAGATCCCTACAAGGAGACATTCTTTCCCACGCATAGCGTTCCGAAGAAGAAGGTGGACGCTATCGCAGAGGCTTGGGGGATTCATGAACCCGAACCATACGAGGAATTCTTCGCAGGCGGAGGCACCACCCGGCGTGACGGCGATACTCCTTCCAGCTCCATTTATGCTGGTAAAGAGGGACACGGTTCTCGACATGGTACACAACACTCCATCGGCCGGCGTTCCAAGGACGGTCGTGATCTTCGAGAGGTCTACAAAGAATACCTAGAGGACGACGTCAGGCAGCCTCAGATACGGGACATGGACCGAACCGACAGGGAAAATCGTCGTTCCCGACACGGCGCCCTCCCTCCCCCACAGCCTATTATGGTCCCAGATGCACACGATGCTCACTTTTCTGATGTGGAAAGTGGTCCCTCAGGAGTACCCAAACGTACCAAGTCTCTCATGCAACGTATTCGGAAGATGCGGGATTCCCCGAACGTCCCCGTAGGCTACGATGATGTCGAAAAGCCGCCTTCGCCGACTCCAGCAGATCAGTATCAATCTACGACCCGGCTCACTCATCGTCCACAGAACTCTTTCCTTGGTCGTTTCGCTGGGGGCAACGGCCCTAGTACGGATCGCCGTGGAAACCCGAAGGAGAATACATCTCCAATGTCAGACAGTTCAGAAACTTATGTGTACATTGATGACCCACGAAAGGAGAAACAACTCCCGGCGACCCCTCATTTACCAGTGACGGTTCGCACGTCATCAGGCGAAGACAGACACACAGACCATGATGGCACACCTGGATCACCCGGATCCGGTGCTGGCCTTGGTCGGAAGACGAGTTTGCTGAAGAAGGTTAAAGTTGTTGTCAGAGGACCGAAATAAGGCAAAGGTGTTTTCACTTCAGAGCGAGCCACACTTTGGCTTTGTGGACTTCTTTTGTTTCTCTTTCTTTCCCTCCATCTTCTTTGGGCCTGTCTTGCAAGTTGCGTCCCACCTATCCCGACTCGCGTCTCCTACCTTGATTTTTCGACGTTGTGCACTACAGTCGATTGGCAATCCGACGCCAGTTTTCTATCGTATTACGATTTTGTGATTTGTACCTCTTTCCTTTCCCCTCGTTCATCATGCTTCCTGTATCCATCCTAGTGTCCTATTATCTACATATACCCGCTTCCTTTGAAGTTGTATGTAGTTGCGAGGTTTGTTTAATGGTGTACCGCGCTCGTATTCTGCATGCTGGGCTCGACTTTGGGGAGAGGCTGTTGGCAACATGATCAGTCCCATTGCTGATGCCAGTGGGGTTCTCCTGGATATAATTCTCACTGCGAGACATCGACACGACGAACGGTACGTCAGCGCTTAGTCCGGTTGGCCAATCTACCGCCTGTCCTGCCAACGAGAACACCGCCCGGCCATGCTGATTCAATGTCTAAGTGACTCTACTATTGAACCCTGCCTCTTCTAGCGTCCTTTTCACGTCCTCTATTCTCACCTCGTCGCGATGAAATATTCCGGCAGCCAGAGCTGACTCTACGTTGGTCTCCTTGAACACGTTCACAAAGTGTTCCGTGGCGCCTGCTCCACTGCTTGCTACCACTGGAATCGACACGGCATTCTTCACCATTCGAATTAGGTCGTGGTCAAAACCAAGGCCCGTTCCGTCCCTGTCAATGCTGTTAAGCAAGATCTCTCCGGCCCCGAGCCTCTCTGCGCCTTGCGCCAACTCCATAACCGAGACTGGCCGCGCTTCTCGTCCCCCAGAAACAGTGCACTGATACCACCAGGCCTCGCCACGCTGTTCGGGGCTGCCGTCTTGCCCGTAGACGAGCTCGTCTCTATATGGCCCAATATAAGTGGTGGGGTTCACGTAGACTCGCTTCGGGTCAATCGAGACAACAACAGCTTGGCTACCATACATCTTCGATATGGTCTCAATTGCACTAGAGCCGTCCGCGACATTGTTCGCTGCACGCAGCTTCTCGACCGCGTAGACGGCCTCAGAGCCTATGCTAACTTTGTCAGCACCAGCGCGGAAGTAGATTCCGGCTACTTCGACTGCTGAGCGTTTGGTACCATCAGGATCGATGGTATCCTTGATGCCGCCCCCAATCGTGAGAGGCACAAAAACTCTCTCCGCGGCAACGCGAACGACGGCAAGCATCGGCTGATCGTGGAGAGGGGAATGACGGAATGAGGTGATGTTAAGAAGGCACAACTCATCTGCCCCAGATGTATAGTATTTATCGGCGAGGGCGACCGGTTTCCCGAGATTGCGTACCGCACCAGCGGTCCTGACTGTGGTGGCATCGGGAGGTGAGACATTCTCGCGGACATCATATTGATCGCCTTTTGTGACGACGAGGTCTCCATCATCGTTGGCACGGACATCCAGACATGCGATGATACGCTTGGTAAATCCGTCTTTCAGCCTGGGAGGGCGTGGTATACAAAGGGGGGACGGAGAGGTAAGGATACGCCCTCTGCGGAATTGCTCTATCCAATCCCTTAGGATATTAAGGCCCGCTGAGCCCGACTTTTCGGGGTGGAATTGGGTGGCAAATATATTGTGCTTTCGCACCGTGGATATGAAGACCTCCTGACCATACTGGGTGACGGAGTGCGCCCACCCGGCAGCAGGATCAGAAGGATTATACTTGGCACAATAAGAGTGGACAAAATAATAGTGTGATGTGGACGAGATGGCATCAAGAGATGACGGATGGGAGGAACCGAGGCACTCGACGGTGTTCCAGCCCATGTGAGGGACTGCCTTGTCCGTGGCTTCAAAGCGAACTATTGGGGATGGTATCGTCCCCAGTCCCCGGGTACCGGGGGACTCGGCTGAAGACGCGAAGAGGACCTGCATGCCGACGCAAATACCAAAGTATGGTTTGCCGGAATCAAGGTACTTCTGGAGGGGCTCAAACAGACCATGGTCGTGCAAGGACTGGATAGCGGTGTGGAAGGCACCCTGGCCAGGGAATATAAGAGCCTGAGAGACGTGACGGGGTCATCAGTAATGGAGATAGGCCGTCGCTTACGGGTGTGTCGGAAATTGCATGCAGCTCGGCGAACTCGCGGGCGTTTCTGATCCACCTGTAGTCAGAGTACCCAAGCTTTGTGAGTGAGTTTGCGAGGCTCTGGACGTTGCCGGCGCCGTGATCGAGGAGGAAGAGACGCATGATGCGACTGTGTGACCGCCTGGTTTGTTTTCTCACTCGCAGTAACGTGACTTGAAATAACTGATCAGTCAGCTCTGCTCGCTACACGTCCACAAGGATCCCAAGCGCTCTATATATAATAATAAAACTCGTCAAGGACATGAATCCCTATTTCCGGCCCCCCGTCATGGACTCCCACTCGCTTTCTGACCGGCTCCGTCACCAGGACTCTTTCGTAGCCCCCAATGCCATCAGACAGCCCAAGGTTCTCCACCCCGTAGACAACGAGGACCTGAGGCTGCTGCTCCTGGAAAATATCAGCCCAGAGGCTGTCCGCTACTTCAGATCCCAAGGCTTCCATGTTGACCACTACCCCACCGCCTTTTCAGAAGCTGAGCTCCTCGAAAAAATTCCTCAATACCACGCCGTCGGTATACGCAGTAAAACCCGAATCACAGAGAAAATCATCAAGGCGGCAACAAAGGCATGTGTTCTCCGTTCAGCCGTGTCCTCTTTCTTATCCTTCTCTAGCTCCTTGTTATTGGTTGTTTCTGCATTGGGACCAACCAGGTCGACCTTGACACCGCAGCCAAGGCTGGCATCCCTGTCTTCAACTCCCCTTTCTCCAATTCTCGATCAGTTGCGGAGTTGGTCGTCTCCGAGATCATTGCACTCTCACGACAGTGGTTCCAACGTTCCTGTGAGATGCGCGCAGGCACCTGGAACAAACAGTCCAAGGGGTGCTGGGAGGTTCGCGGAAAGACTCTCGGAATCGTTGGGTATGGACACATCGGCTCACAACTCTCCGTGCTCGCTGAGGCTTTCGGCATGCGCGTCATCTTCTACGATGTCGTCAACATCATGCCTCTCGGCTCTGCCCGACAGGTCGAAACACTGACAGCACTCTTGGCTCAAGCCGATTTCGTAACCCTTCACGTCCCTGAGCTTCCCGAGACCGTCAACATGATTTCTAAGCAGGAGCTCGCGCAAATGAAGCAGGGTTCGTATCTCATCAACAATGCGCGCGGTCGTGTGGTCGACATCCCAGCCCTGATTGATGCTCTTACATCCAAACACCTCGCTGGTGTTGCGCTGGACGTATTCCCCAGTGAGCCAGGATCAAACGGTGCATCTTTTGACGACCAGGTCAACTTATGGGCCACTACGCTTCGCAGCATTCCGAACGTGATCCTCACCCCCCACATCGGTGGTTCCACCGAAGAGGCTCAGCGCATGATTGGAGACGAAGTCTCCCAATCACTGACGCGTTATCTTAACTACGGCTCTACCTTCGGGGCAGTCAACTTCCCGGAGGTCGACCTGCGCGCCATTACTGCCGAACAAGGCAACAATATCCGCGTTTGCCACGTCCACACCAACCAGCCTGGTGTACTCAGACAAGTCAACGATATCCTCTCCCCATACAACGTTGAGAAGCAGTATTCGGATTCGAAGGGTGACGTCGCCTACCTGTTGGCCGACATTGCCGATGTCAGTCCTTCAGATATCAATAAACTCAGGGAGACCATTAGTCACACCAGGGCGAACATTCTAACACGCCTGTTGGTGTGATTAAGCGTGGACCACTCAACTGGTTTATCAATCTCGTGTTATCTACATGAATATGTTTGGCGAATCACCGCCAGTAATGGTACCAAGCGTTGACATCCCGAACTTACAATGTATGGAATTCAACAACTCCATAATTGACCTTACAGTGTTAGCTCCCAAAGAGTGTGACAATATATCATATTGACTAGCTTTCTTCTTCAGGGTCTCCTATTCCACCGGAAAGAATAGCAAACGTAGTCTCCATTTCTGGAAGACATGGTGAGTCGTAGATTTTACACGTCCGTGTGTTTCCGCGGGCTTTCTTGAGTTGTAAGCTGGCAGAGAATGAGCAACGAGGACCAAGAAGAAGCAGTCACTGACCGAGTAGTAGATGCATGGGCCATGATATTGCCTCCAATAGGTTTCTTCTCATTCGCAGCGTATGGACCAGCAGATGCATCGGGGTTTGACATGACTTGATTTGTGACGACGACAGCGATGCCGAACTGGACCGAGAGCATAAGCCTGGCTTCCCATGAACAGGTGGAATGACTGACCTCGTCAGCTAGTCGCTGGAGGGTGCGCAGAAACCTTCCAAGATGATTTTGGCGAGCGGAAAGTTCTCCACGACCATTGAAGTCTGTTCTATACAGCGCTGTACAAGAATCGACAATAAGAAGACAGAACCTGCACGATCTTCAGGAATTAGGATATGGCGTGGTGAGGGCACATGGCACCTTGACTCCACCATGAGGGCACTGGCGGTAGTAAGTAGACTATGTTGATGGTCTGCATTATATGCACGAGCATACGCAACATTGTCCAATACTTCTTCTCCATTAAGGCCATATCTCTCAGCAACGGCAAGCAGGCGTGCGGGGCGGAAAGTTCCCTCGGTGTCGATGTACAAGCATTTGCCCTCTCCACCTCCCATGCTGACAGGGAGCTGACAAGTCACCGAGAGTGTGTGGCACAGCTGGGACTTCCCAGTCCTGAATTCGCCAAATAATTCTGTTATAGCGCCAGTCTCAACGCCACCTATATGCGAGTTAAACAGTCGAACAGATGAAGTCATTCGTGTGTTCACAAACCACCCAACAGAGCATCTAGCTGTTTAGAGCCAGTGGTGATGTGTACCAATTCAGAACGACGTGCGTGCACTTCTGTAGCACTCTGGAAGCCAAGTGGGACGATTTTCTGGGCTAGTCTCGTGTTATGATTCACAGGACCGGACCAAACTGACGCAGTCCACTTGCCTTCAGCAAGAATTTTGTCTGCCTTGGAGTCCGATACGCCTTTGATAGCCATGAGGTTCTTCTTGGGGGTGAAAGCGACAGCTTCGACAGTATGAAGACCGGCATCTGCAAGCTTCTTGATGTCGTTGGCGTGTATACCGGCTTCCTCCAATTTTGAGACGAGGAGAGGGCCTGAGAGGGAATGATCTTCTTGAGGCCGCTCGTTTTCAGGCTGAGACATGGCCGTTGGTATTACAGGACGTGCCCGTCACGTGGCCGCGTACTGCTACGATACAGACAACCATCAGATACTAGAACCAACATCTTCCTCCACCGCGGGGAACTCCTGTCGTCTGACAAGTTTCCGGCTGAGTCTCGACTCCAGCAATGCGACGGCAGGAAGATCCAACACCACCCTGCGCCACTTGACGAGGTCATACACGTTCACCTCATCGACGTGCCTAAATCCCAGTCCTCGTAAATTCCTCCCGGCGCGTTGGATGGCAGGATCGGGCTGAGACAGGCCAGAAACGAAGAGTGTCCCTGTTTTCCACCCGAGCGTTTCGAGTCGATTTTTGAGTGTAACCGTCTTGTGACAGTACCATTTGACACGAGGCACGACACCTAGTCTCTGTTCTTTGAATTTCGCCGACAATGCCACCCTCATTCCTATCTCGATGACCTTGCGGTTAAGCTTTGTACTGAAATCGCGTGGCTTTGGACCAAAGGCGACGCCCCCTCCGCGAAGCATAGGACTTTGCCCATCTCCTAGACGTGCTTTCCCAGTCCCTTTCTGAGGCCGAATTTTCCTCCCAGAACCTCGGACCTCCCCCCGCGTCTTAGTATTGGCGCTTCCTTGGCGGAGGGAATCCAGATGGTGCACAGCACAGAGATGCAAGATGTCGCGTCGGATGGGATGATTGAATACGGTCGGGTCAAGAGCAACTGCTTTGTCTCTCGTCTTTCTTCCCTGCAGGGACGACAACGTCAGGAATACTGGCTCGGCGGGATCGACAGCTGACGTAGGGGTTAGTGAGGCATAACTCAAGTAGGGCAAAAGAGGACCTTTGCACTCTCGGTCCGCCGAGAACTCTTGGCCATGGGCTGGTATGGCTGTAGCGAATGTCCGTGCCAGACTGGGTGCATGTCGCAGGCCTTGTGTTACACGGGTGCTCCTTAGGACACTTGCTGTTTGACAAAGGACTGAGAACATCGCGTTAGGAAGACGTCGCAGAATAGGTGGATCGTGGGAACCCTTTGTCATCAAGTAGGTGCTGTTGGATGGCTCAGGCGCAGGCCAGCAACACCTGAACACGAATCAGAGAGGGTAAGTCCATCCCTTCGCTCCTTCTCCGTCCATTCGTAGGAGGTGAGCACATCCGTATCGCGAATATCTGGTCAAAGTTTGCGGGAAATGCGCTGGATGCGACTTTTTCTCCCAGGATGACGGCGCTCACCCCACCGAACGACGCTAATCTCACCTATCCAGATCGCCTAGACCTTGGCATTTTCTTCTCTCAACAAACAAAATGTCGACATCAAAGGCCGTTCAGACTTTTGGTAAAAAGAAGGTCTGCATTGATATATGCAATCTCGAGGGATAGATTCACTTACCCAGCATATGTGTATGTTGCAGACCGCTACCGCGGTAGCTCATGCAAAGGAGGGCCGTGGCCTCATCCGTATCAATGGGTCCCCCATCAACCTTGTTCAGCCTGAAATACTCCGCTTCAAGATCTACGAGCCAATTCTCGTCGCGGGAGAGGAATCTTTCGCACCGCTTGACATCCGGGTGCGTGTCAAGGGTGGAGGACACACCTCTCAGGTGTATGCCATCCGTCAGGCTATCGCAAAGGCCGTCGTTGCGTACTACTCCAAGTACATCGATGCTTACAGCGCCATGGAACTGAAGAAAAAGCTGGTTGCGTACGACCGTACGTTGTTGATCGCAGATCCTAGACGGATGGAGCCGAAGAAGTTCGGTGGTGCTGGTGCTCGTGCTCGCAGGCAGAAGAGGTGTGTCCACATCGTGCGTTTCCGGCTCGTTTACTGATCCATTCCCAAGTTACCGGTGAAGGTCCATTTTATTCCTGCGGCATCATCATGTTGTGCTTTTTTTCTCTCCTTGTTATGCCATGGTAGTGTCCGTGCAATGAAATATATGACAATGAATGGTAGTAGGGCAGTCACGTGCAATTCAGTGGTTTTGCTGTGTCGGACGTCGAGTGCGTGCTCGTACGGTGACCGGTCCCAGCATGGAACTCTCGGAATTGTCGTCAACGCAATCCAGCGCTCAGCACTGGGGTATACTCGTTAGTTCACAGGGTGTCCCGTTGAAAATCAACCTGCAGGCTGTGGAGCTCGAAGGTCGTCCCAAACTGGTCAGGATGTTGAAGGTACCCCGAACTTATTATGACTATGCCGCGTTCCCGACTCCCTCGTTTCCGTCTAGCGCTCGGGTGCACTCGTCGCGAGCAACGCCAAGGAGGCATCCATCATCCTAGTTGACTCTACGACCGAGAGCGGCAAACGCCTCATCCGCACTTGGGGCCGTGACGCAAGTAAGGTGGTACTTGAACATACTTGGGCCCGGACATCCATAGATGCTGGTCGGCCCTTACTTGAGGCCGATAAGTGGGGAGGCGCAATGACAGTAGATGACGGAAAGCCCGTCACTATTGATGGCGTTGTAGTGGACGAGGACGAGCTTCAAGAAGTAGAGGCACTCGTGACAAAGTCAGTCCCCGGACTCTTTTGCAAACTCGTCCACTGATACATGTTACAAGAAGTCCACTACCGACACCCAGGGTCACTCCGATGGATCCCACATCTCGACGGGCCGCTGACACTATCGCTGATCACTTAGACATCAAGCAATCGGAGTCCGGTACATCATCACCACGCGCTACGGGACTGCCACCATTAGGACCTTCAGTAGCGCAGCTAGCTGTGGTTGACGCAATGACCTCGGAGGAACCGCTGGTAGACACCCACAACGACATCCCACCATCACAAAGTCCTCCACCCCCACCAGCAATACAACCATTACCCTATCCCCAACCTACCTTAGTCATGCAACCATCCCAGTCTCAGAACACACACGCATACACACCATTTCCTACCCAACTAGCTTACCCTTCTCAGCCTCAAATAATGTCAACTCAACCGTTTCCGCATGATGGTTATCCTTCCCAACTGCAAATGATCGGCGCCCCCGGTGCACCCTATACTCCACTACCTTCTGTTCAGTCCCAGATGATGACGCCGAACACGACACCTGTTAATGGTGTGAACGTTCAGACTCCGAATCTTGCGACCATAATGACTATAATGGAGGTTGTGCGACACATGGATCAGTCTACCTGGCTTGGCCAGAACCAATTTCCCGTTTCGCAACCGCCGGCCACACCCGGATCTACACCTTCGACCTCTGCCTTTCAAGCGACCGAGGGATTTAAGTCTCCCAATGTCAACGCGTCCTTGTCCGACTCCCAGGACCGTCTTCTCAGCGACTCTGCTACCTCTTCCCAAAAGTGCGAGTTTGGTATAGAAGCTTCCGAGGACCGTTCCATGAAACGAAACGTCAAACATTCTCGACCTCTACCAGACGAAGTGTCAGCTCCGTTGACATCCCGCAAGCGCCCGTCCGCAGTCAAGCCTACTACTCCACCTCCAAAACGGTTGCGTAAAGGCAAAGAGAAAGCAATATCTACGAACTCTTCCGAACACTCCGAAATTGATGGACTCTTGGAAGTTTCCGACGATTCATATCTGACACATTCCTCTGCCTCTCCATCTGCACGAACTCGAAAAATTATTGCACATAAAAAACATGGAGAGATTTTCTTATCTGGGTCTGGTCAACCCTTGCGGTTCTTTGTACAGGTAGATCTTCACGGTCGGCACGCCATTGTCACAAACATCAAGGTGTGTTTAGATAACATTCCTCGATCGAAAATTGATACCGACAGTTTTAATAGAGAAACAGGGGAAAGATTGTCAACAATATTGCAGATGCCGACTACCTGATCTTGTTCGCTCGCTCTGATACATTTCAAGGCCTTCTCAACGAGGCTATTGCTTTAGGCAAGGCTCCAATCCTTGCCACCTTTGTGGCGGATTGCGTCGAAGAAGGTGCTCTGTTAGACGAAACGGATTACGTTGTGGAATCCGTTGCGAAAATCAAACCATTAAAACGAGGCCGTCAGAGTACTTTTTCTGCCATAGTCGAGGTATCAGAGACGGGATCCCATCAGACTAGTGCAATGAAGTCTAGATCTTCCACGGACACGGGCGCACGTAAGAAGTTGAAGGTAACTCCTTCGAAAGCTTCGAAGGACAAGAAATTGAAGAATACACGAAATTCTGCGCCGCCTAAACCTGCTGTCGAAGCAAGGGGGGACTCAACATCGACGTCTTCCCCGACGCCTCCTCCTGCAGCGACCCGCCGATTGATGACAAGTGGGAAATACCTGTTCACTGATGCGGAGGACGAATACTTCCTTCGCCTCGCTAAGCATCACCTGACTCGTGACCCCACTATTTCCAACACTGCTTTGATATACAAGCTACACGCAAAAGTAAGTATAGCCTGTGATCTAGGTGTCCTCAATTGAATTCTCGACTTAGATGCCTCATCACACTACTGTGTCGTGGACAGGTCACATCGAGAAGAAAGTGAAGGGTGCACTAGATGATGTCAGGAAGCGGGCGAACATTGCGAACCGGAAACGTGTCAATGAAGCTGTACTCCAGAGTTCATCTCAAGAGTTCGTAAATGACGGTGTACCTTCCAGAGGGCGCACCCTGGGCACCACCAAGAGGAACGGTGACATTTCGCTAAATCCAAGCCATCCACCTCAAGAGGATCTGGAACGGCAAGATTTTAACGTGATCACTCGATTTTTCGCTTCGGGAGGAGGTGATGATGACGACGACGAACGGGTGTGGCAAGAATTGGAGAAGCATGTATGTATTGCCACTGTGCTTTGAGCCTTCCACCTAAGCGATTTGGGTCACAGCAACAATGTAGATCTGCCAGTTCATGGCCCGACTATTATGCAGCTCACGAGAAGGAGGTTTATGCCCGTATTGAAGAGTTGGTGAACAAGCGTGCTGGGGACTAGACTACATTACCTTTATACTCTGACAGGGAATCGAGGTACCCTGGCGTTGTTGAGAAGTGACATGAGGCCGTGGTCTATTCGAGTGCTGTATTTTGGGCTACTACATCACTTTCACTCTATTGAAGATGGAGCAGGAGGTGGATCAAGAGTGGGCTTGTGAAATATTGGTCGACTCTTGAAAAATTTCTTTCGCTTCTCCTCCTTATCTCGGGTATCCCCAGTTATTTGCCCTGCATAGTCAAAGGTAGCCATAGCTCCACCAACCACTGCACAAGAGCCGACAGCTATAGGTAGGGAGCGTGCTGTGAAAAAGAGTGGGTGAGACATACAAATAGGCCACTACGCATGGTAAAACGTACTTCGAATACCCGCCAAGAATCCGGCTGCACATCCGCCAACAAGCTCGTTGAGTGCATCGTCAGTCTCTCGCTGGTTTGCGGCCACCGCCTCCACGAATGCATAGGAGGCGCCCATTGCAGCTGTTCAAGCATGGTCCACAAAATACGAAAGGCAGAGATGTCGAGGAGGCTCACCAAAAGTTCCAATAGTGCCTCCGGTGCGTGTCAAGAACCCAGCAGCACCAGCTGAGTGTGAAGCCAGCGCATTCTGCACTGCACTAACGAATGCCCCCACTGCTCCTGCCTGGAGACCCACAGTGGTCGCGCGAGACAACGGTGCTTTGGGCTCGTATGCGTCCTGAACGGGTTCCGATGGTGCTTTGGTGGGCATGTGAGTAATGGAGAAAGTTCGGACTGGGTTCAAGTCCCAATGCCCCTCCTTCCATTTTCGGTCGACCGTGTGTGCTGCCATCCGAAATGTCCCTCGCTCAGTGTCCGTACAGTCTCAGCAAGACTATCGATGTCTGTTTTGTCCGCATTTTCTGTGGTAGCATTAGGCTGAAACCATCATACTGTTATAGCTTACTTTCCTAGGCTCAGCTCACTCAATCGCTCCTTTCCCCTGGGATGCGCTATCCTTACAGACACTATGGGCCGGGGAGATGGATAAGCCAGAGCTACAAGGGGCTTGGAAGACGATGACAGACAATTGGTCGGGTGCCATGGTTGTTGGTGGATCCGACTCTGTCGCCGTTGTTTCTCCCATTCACCCCGTCAATGGCTTTTGCATCAAAGTAACTCGGAGCGACGGTCAAGTTTGTCTTCGACGGTGGTCAGAAATCACTCATTTGACACCCAATCCTCAGGATCCGTTCAGAGCTGTCGCATGGGCCTTGTCAAACGAAGCCCCGCTCGATCCTTTGATAGTGTGTTCGCAAGGCCGTATACTCTACGTGCTCGACGCTAAGCAAAAGAAAGTCGTCGGAAAGCTTAGAGGCCACGGCGGGGTAAGATGATGTTTCGTGGGTTCATGAAGCTGTTTGCGCTCTTTGACCAACCTGGCTAGGAAATCACTGCGATTGTGGCCCACCCTTCTTTTCCTTATCTGATCTGCACATGTTCGAGGGACTTTTCGGCAAGACTGTACGATCTGTCGATGACACCGCGTGACTCCCCCAACAACCCTCACTGGCCCCCTTCCACGTCGCCTAGCCTCGGTGGCGCTCCGCACGGTCTACAGTCAAGTGAACCCGAAGGCGTTGGGATCGGTCGATGTGTGGCCGTCATGTGTGGTGGGCCATCTGGTGGGCATAATGCCGCAGTACTGAATGCCGTAGGTGATGTTCGAAGACTAATCCGTCTTGACTCACCACAGCTCAGTCATTTCATCCTACCTATCCGTTGCTGGCAACCTGTGGAGTGCGTTAATATTCCTCGATGATCTATCCACCTAAAGCTTCGTTTTAGCTCGATAGGGCTGTTAAAATCTGGTGTTTACCAAGGATGTCCTTCGAGGAGATGGCTCGAGAAGATAAACCTCTCTTCAGCTCAACGCGCATCCACCAGGCAAGTATCATGTCGGTAAATTGGTAAGCTATTGGCACCCCGATCAGATGGTAAGTACCGTGTCGATATCTTCAACAGGTTAAGCCTAGACGTCCTCGCAACACATAGCGCGCCAGCTTTGATGCGCCACAACAATCAGAAGGAAAACGTGTACCATGTGGATGGGACAATCGCGATCTGGCGCTGGCTTGGTTTTGATCGTTTTTTCCCACCGAACCAGCAGAAGCCATCAAAGGTGATGAGGGGTTGCGCTTCGGTACGATCTATGTCATTGTTAGTTGTGGGTACTGAAAGCTCCACAGGATTATCAGGAAAGCTGTAAGCATCTTTTTCCCAGGCATAGTCACTAAAACCTGAGAGATCGTTTCCACAAGCCTCATTCAAATTATTATCGGTTGCATCCATATCCCAACTTACACGTCATCTTCACATCGCATACACTCTTAAGAACAACTATGTGGTTGCCATCACGCTCCCTGATCGAATACGTCTTCACAATGTAGCTGATTTTCGACCGCGACAACGGCCCCCCTTTCCACCTGACAAAAGTGATGGAACTGACATCACCGATTTGAGCCGCTTGCGTCTGGATGAAGATGAAGATGACGGAGACCATGTCGTCGCGCCAGTAATATCCAAGAATAACGCCCTTTCGCCGCCTCTCGGTGGACAGGAGATTGTCGTTCCGAAAGCTGAGCACGGTCTGCAGGCTGTCGCACTCGGTTGTCATGGGTTGTCACTTATCGCACTCGGAGTCAGTGGGCGAATATGGATTTGGACGGGCACAGTAGACTAAGTTTCAGGCATCGCGTTGCATTTGCATTCCTGTGGGTCGTAAGCTCTGGGCGTGTGTACATAAGGCCAATTACATATATACCTCCTTCCCATAAACCTCGATTATGAGAACTTTGCATTGGAAAAATCAAGCTCCGGATGAGCGGCTTGGAACTTCTTCAGCGTCTAGGTAAGCAAAATATTGTAAGGACCAGATAATCACAAATGTAATTGTTCGCACCTCCAGCTTCTTTAACTCATCCGAAGTGGGCTTGCCCATTTGCTACGAGAAAGCGACTGAGTCTATGCGTTAAACAACAACGGATACGAGGATACCTTCTGTTGATTGTCAAACTTGACAATACGAGCATTAGATGGAGTAACAGCCTTCCAACGCAAATCATACCATCATCTTCTCGACCATCCCCCTGCGAGTGTCAACTTTCAATATAACAAACGTGTTCATATCACTTACCTGGTTTCACCATCAAGATCGCCCAGCTTACTGTTCTCCGGCTGAATCTTCCGAGTGTCAATCTTCGGGTGATGGGTCAGAACGTTTTCCCACCACTGTTGTTTGTTGACTTTTTCGAGATGGATCAGGACGGATTGCTGATCCTCTGTGACGATGATAAGATGTGAGGACAAAGCGACATAAGGTTCCTTACCCAATGTCCAGGTACTATCCTCGACTTTTATATCCTTGCAGAGCTCACCATCCATTATCTTATCCTTCCCTTTAAGCCCAACACTAAGCCTCTTCTTCTGAATGGTGACTCCGAGTTCTCTGGCGCGCGTCCCCTTTGGTACGGGAACAACGATGTCCACTTCACCTAGCTCCTGCCTCCAGGTGTATGGAAGGGCTAGTCACAGTCAGTGTTCACCATCAGACACACAGCTATAAACTCCTACCAGTCTGTTCGGAAGTTTCACGCTCCCTGTCAGCCCTGTCCTTGGCTTCCCTATCTTCCTTCGAGAGCTTATCATACTCATCGTCAGACATGGTGGTGGTCAGGAGACAAGACTATCTACACGTGACCAGTCCATGGGTTTTGTTTACGCTTGTGTATTTTGAATAATGACGCCTGAAAGCGAATTGGCCACCGCGCAAGTGTCTTTCACTCTCGTGATCACAGCGTTTGTCTTTGGTTGTCTACTGTAATACTTCAATCCGATGGCGGCAAGCGATGCCTGGATTGACTTTGAGGTAAGTTGCAGTCATCATGTATGCGTCCCGCGTCATTTAATTCCTCCTAGAATTTGCGCCATCATGTCAAGCATAATACTGTCGATAAACTCAAGCAAATCTTGACCGGCTTCAATGATCAGTGTCAAACTGTTTTTGTCAAGTCTGGAAAGAAGCAGGATTTGATTGATAGAATCGTTCATCAAATGGACGCTTGGAGATTGTCGAATAGCATAGAGAAATGGACCAAAGCTCAGGCCATCCTTTATCAGGTCCGTACGTCCGGAATGTGAGTCAAGGATACTTTTTTCCGCCTAAGTAGTATGCACCCACCGAACGTGTGGCATCATACTATTTGGCGGTTTCATATACCACAGGAATTTTGTTCTCCATGCTGTGAGCATGTTATTGATAGACCACTTACCTTCTAGGTATTCTCAAAGTCGGTCAACAGGGTCGGTGGGAGTCCAGCCCATTCAGACAATGAACCCCGCACCATATAGTTCTACGACGATATTCCCTGCGACCTCGACTGGCCGTTACGATCCGTACGCGCCACCTCGGGTGCCGCCCCCACCAGTAAGCGCTGCAGCAGTTGCAGGTGTATCTAAGCCTGGTAAGATGTGAAACCATTTTCGTGCCACTTTTACTGAACGGGTTTTAGCTATGCGCTTTAAACCATCCCCTTTCGTTCGCATCGATCAGCCGGTGTCTGGAATCGCAGAATGTCCAGGTTTGTTCTACGCTTGTTGTATATTCCACCTCTTTGATCATGAACCAGAGTCAACGAGCTCGACTGATCGAAAGCAACAAAGTCTTACCTTCACTCTCAACAGCGAACAAATTACGAAGCTGAGTTCTTCCAGGTATGTTGACAAAGGTGCATAGAACCAGCGCACCCTCATTACCATTCGCAGCCCCAAGTATCAGCTTCGGTTGTATTGCACTACTTCCACCTTCTACAACCCAAACCCAATGAGTTTCAGGCCACCTGCGGGCCCCTGCTCTGTTGAATTCCCACCGACGTGTGAAGTGCGAGTCAACGGGACGGCATTACAGGCTAATTTGAAGGGGCTCAAGAAAAGGCCTGGCACTGCGCCACCACCTGACCTTGGCAGAATGGTGCGAATGAACGGTCAGAACCGTATTGAAATGGTATATGTGAACAGCCAGCAACCTGTCCAGCCCAAAGTAAGCAGTTTACGAAGAGCAAGATCGCTTGCTGATTTGTAGAAAGAAATTTTATATGATAGTATTCCTTGTCGAAGTGACCACAGTTGCGCAATTGGTGGATAGGCTGAAGAAGGGCAAATACCGCAGTAGCCAAGACATTCTAGCAGAGAGTGGGCTACTCTTTCTTTTTTTCTGTGAACGAGCTTATCTCTTGTAATAGTGTTCAAGCCGTCAAATGATGACGACGAAATAATTGCAGGTCCACGGAAGATGTCCTTGAAGTGTCCGGTATGTCGAATTAGCAGAAGTCACTGTACGGATAATAATTCGTTTATCTTTTGTTCACAGCTGAGCTTCATGCGAGTTCGGACACCGTGTAGGTCGACGCTATGTGTTCACCCACAATGCTTCGATGCGACATCGTGGTTTTCTTGTATGGAGCAAACGACTACCTGGTTTTGTCCGGTGTGCGAGAAGGTTCTCAATCCCGATGATTTAATTATTGATGGGTATGAAGTTGTATTACCAGATGATGTCCTGCTCTAATTTTTTTCTTCTCCAGATACTTTGACCAAATTCTGAGTGAAACCTCGGAGGACGTCGATGATGTGGTGGTCGAGAACGACGGCCAATGGCATACAAATGATGATAAATTTGCGTCTTCCGAATGGCGGGCAACCCATCCTGTTGTCGCTTCGCACCACCACTCACCGCCTCGTGAATCGTCGCCTGCATCTGTAGATGAAGAAGCAGATGCCAAGGCTCATGCGAGGAAACAAGTTGAGATACTTGTTTTGGATTCAGATGACGAAGATGAAGGCCGAGTCAAACGCGAGCTGTCGGTTTCGCACAGTGTTGGGTCGAGTTCGGTTCCCAAGCCAGTTTCTTTACATAGAGTGCTGGTTGCGCAAGGATCTCAGCAAGAAGACGTCATCGACTTGACCGCTGACTCTGAGGATGAACAACCGAGATCGCAGTCCTCATCACAGCCACAGCCACCACCTCTGCTACCTTCGCTAGAGAAGCGGAAAGCACCGTCAGGCGCACCGTCGCCCACGGAGCAGATCTGGAAGAAGTCGCGGTTGGATGCCGCTACCGCCAATGTGCAGTCGGTCCCCAGTGCACTTCCGCCTATCTCCCCCGTTGCAGGTGGTGCTGGACGATCATCCGTCCCCTGTGGGGCTGCGGGACAGCTTTCCCAGACGGCGTACCCTGGCCCCCAGTTGCCTCCGTTGCGTCTCCCTCCAACACCGTATGTAGCACAAGCAGGTGGGGGATATATCTCACCGGTCGGGACAACTGGCGTGGGGGAGAATCAACGCAGCTGTTATGAGCATTACGGTGGGAATTATCAATGCGGCCCCGGTGGATCTGTGTCGCGTTCTGGCGTTTGGCCATAGCCGGGTGAGCGGATTGGAGGAGGATGTATGATAGCAGTATGGTAACGCACACCTTACATCTAATACTCCGTCGTAATAGACCACATGCGATCATTCATTACCGGTGGTTGTTGACCGGGCCGAGATGAGCCGCTCAATCGGTCAAGAGCGTGAGAGTGTCCTCGTTCCGGGAAATCCCGACTATCAAAAGCGCGAACTTTTTCCGGTTGTCTCTCATCCTCCATCTTCACCCTCCTCCACTCAGCTTCTCAAAAATGGCCGACGCGAAAAAGGTCAAGTCTCCTCAGGAGTTCATGGGTTCGTTTCCTGCTCCTCGTCGCCGTCTTCCATCTCACTCTCCACAGCCGACTTCCTCATGGGTGGTGTCTCGGCCGTACGCATCATTTTCCAACTTTTTCTCTTACCTTGCCCTTCTTATTGAATTGTGTAGGCTGTCGCTAAGACATCGGCTGCGCCCATTGAGCGAATTAAGCTGCTGGTACAAAATCAGGATGAGATGGTGCGCCGCCAATACCATGTTTTTCATCTAGCTTACGCGCCTTTCAGATCAAGCAAGGTCGTCTTGCTACACCATACAAGGGTGTTACCGACGCCTTCTCCCGCACCTACAAAGAAGAAGGTCTCGTCTCGCTATGGCGTGGAAACACCGCGAACGTGATCCGTTATTTCCCTACGCAAGCTTTGAACTTTGCCTTCAGTATGCCTATTTGCTGTCTATTCCCACTTGTATTGATTATTGGATCGCAGAGGACTACTTCAAGTCACTTTTCGGCTTCAAGAAGTCGGAGGGATACTGGAAATGGTTCGCTGGTAACGTTGCTTCCGGTGGTGCCGCCGGTGCCTCGTCACTTCTCTTTGTTTACTCTCTTGACTACGCCCGTACCCGACTTGCCAATGATGCCAAGTCTGCGAAGGGTGGTGGGGCCCGTCAGTTCAATGGTCTCGTCGATGTCTACAAGAAGACACTCGCATCTGATGGTATTGCGGGCCTTTATCGTGGCTTCGTCCCATCGGTGGTTGGTATCATTGTGTACCGCGGTCTCTATTTCGGAGTGTACGATTCGCTCAGTACGTCCTTCGTCCGCCTAGGGTTGATTGATATTGATGATTTTACAGAGCCTGTCGTTCTTGTGGGTGCCCTTGAGGGCTCATTCCTGGCATCGTTCTTACTTGGTTGGGGTGTTACAATTGGTGCCGGTCTTGCGTCGTATCCCCTCGACACTATCCGGTTGGTAACTTTCCTTGATTGACTCGGGTGTTTCTGACTTGTTCCTCAGTCGTCGTATGATGATGACTTCCGGCGCTGGTGTTCACTACAAATCGATGTTTGACGCTGGGTCGCAAATCATTGCCAAAGAGGGTACCAAATCATTATTCAAGGGTGCCGGTGCCAACATCCTCCGTGGCGTCGCTGGTGCTGGTGTTTTGTCGTTGTACGACAAGCTCCAACAGGTCATGTTTGGCAAGGTTTACTCTGGTGGATCTGGCTAGATGGTTATGTTGCATGTCCTCTGGGCCTTGGCTCTGTCCTCTCGTTCTATCGTTTGTCACCGCATATCTTCATAGACTTGTTTTATTCCCCTATTCCTCTGGCATTCGACATGCGAGTATGCACGTTTCACTCTAGTACGACTTTGCTAATGCAGTGAATGCGTCCCCGCCAATCAGCCTGAGAGCCCAATGTAAACAGTTCGTCTGTTTGTGTCAACTCATCCTTGTCCTCGATCTTTCAGTACCACCTCCATGAGCTGCTTTCAATCCCGACCAATGAAATGTAGCAAGTTACATGTTCTGCCTCCTTGCCGGCGTGGCTACACCAAGTCTGCACAATTCGTCCTACGGCCGTACCAGCAATCTTGTCTGGACGCATGTCACGACGCTCTGCGTTCCGGCGTCACTCGCATTGGAGTCTCCCTGCCTACAGGTGCAGGCAAAACAACAATTTTCACGACACTCCTTTCCCAAATTCCCTCTCCAAAACTGTCTCGAGCCCCTGGCTCCCTGATCATCGTAAATAGTGTTGAGCTTGCACGTCAAGCAGCCGCTCAGGCAGAACAAGCACACCCTCATTGGACAGTCGAGCTTGAACAAGGCGCCCATTATCAAGCAAGCGGACGAGCAGACGTGTGCGTCTTGGACATAGCTGTTGAATCTCTCACTAGTGAGATGCATACAGGACCGTGGCGACGTACCAGACGCTGCTCCAGCCACAACGACTGGCCAAGTTTCGACCAGACAACATGAAAGCAATCATCGTAGACGAAGCACATCATGCTGCAGCCCCCTCGTAAGTCTCACTGAACCCACACACAGGTGCGATTCAACGTGACTTGCTAGCTATCGTCGAATACTCTCCCATTTTAACACTGACATAATGAACCCTGATCCACACTTCGTGCCTCCCATACCATATTCCATCCCAATCATTGGGTTCTCAGCCACATTCAGTCGTCATGACGGTCTTGCACTTGGTTCAGTGTTCGAGAAAATTGTTTACCACCGTGATTTCCTTGACATGATCAAAGAGCAATGGCAAGTTGGTCTGTGCTCTACACATACAAGTCAATTATAAATTGACCACAGGCTATGTGATGTGCGCTTTACCTCTGTTAAAGCTAGCTTCAACTTGCAGGACATCACTCTCAACTCCAGGACAGGGGACTTCAATACATCTAGTCTCGCTCGCATCATTAACACCGAGACCGTCAACAGCCTCATCGTGCGGGCGTGGCTTGATCGCGCATGTGCGTATTCTGAACCTTGGAACAGACATTATTCACTTATCAGTGTCCTATTTCCAGCATCCGACCGCAAGTCGACCCTAGTATTTTGCGTCAATCTTGCGCATGTTAGACAGCTCACAAAAACTTTTCGAGAGTTTGAGATTGATGCTCGTCACTTACACTCCAACACACCAGCAAACGAGCGGCGAACGTTGATTACAGAGTTCAAGGCTGGACGCTATCCTGTTCTAGTCAATTGTGGTATGTCATGAGAGTGGACGACCGAGTGCAATACTATACAATCAGCAGCAATCTTGACGGAAGGCGCGGACATTCCGAACATTGACTGCATCGTTATTTGCCGTCCTACACGGTCTCGAAATGTCTATGCACAAATGGTAAGCTCCAAGTGCATTTTAATTTTTATATAGATTTTTCACGCCATACTGCAGATTGGCAGAGGTATGCGACAGTCCCCTGTAAGTGGAAAAGTTGATTGTCGCATCATTGACTTTGTGGATTCGGCCTCTCGTGTGTCTGGTGTTGTATCGATACCAAGTCTACTTGGCCTGGATCCCAGTGAAATCGTTGATGGTGTGTATTCTTCGCCTATTCATTAATGATCATATGTTCATCGCCGAGACAGATGCCAACATCGCGGACTTGAGAACCAGAACGGAGTCTGTTGGCTCTTGCAACTTGGTCAATATCCCAGTCACATCAGATTGCTGCGATGCCATACCTGAGCCGACTTCCGTCACTTATCTTGATTATGATGATCCCTTTGCGATGGTCGATAACTTTTCTGGGGCACCTCACATTTCGAGGTTGAGTCCAAACGCATGGGTTGGGTGTGGTCCCGATATCCTCGTCCTCGACTGCCTTGGCAAAGGTTATATACGAATTGAACCGAACGCTGAAGGTGAAGGTGAATGCACGATGCACGGAGCTGTGGCCAGAAGCACTTATCGAAAACGTAGCATACTTTCGCGCGACATATACTGAGGCGACCATGCACTTTTCTTCTGCCAGACAGCTGAAGCTGTCTCCTTTCATGCGCAAACGGTTGATGTTGACTGCAGACACGCTGTCTGAGGCAGTCAAGGGCTGTGATACTTACGCAGTTCGGAAGGTACTCCGTGGGCCACCCGCTTCAAGGTATGGATCCTTGCTTACATGGATTCTACATAGTTGCTGACTCGGGAACAGTTTACTCCGGAATGCCAGGTGGCGGCAAGCCCCGGCCACAGAAAGCCAGAAGACATTTATCAATAAGAGGAGAGGAGCACGAGCAATGGATCAGGCAAGCATTTCAGAGGCCACCGAGAAGCTCACCAAAGGGGAAGCGGCCAACATCATCACGCGTCTCAAGCATGGGGCTCAAGTATGTACTCTATTTCCTGAGTCCTTCTAGCTCAAACAGTGATCCAGGCATATTATGAGAAAAGGGTGAGGGAGAACCGCAAAGAAATGCAGCTTGCCGAGAAAGAGAGACTGCGAATAGCGCGCAGCACAGTGCAAGCTGGGCCTCTAGATCAACACTGATATATTAGAAAATGGTGCCATGCTACAGTATAATCATGTGGACTTCAACGACGATAGTGATGGTGACACCGCGTGCGGACTCTGCAAAGTTAGAATGGCTGCCTGCTGAGCAATGTCTAATGCCTTTGACGAAGTCAATGGACTGTTGAATGCGTGAGGATCTCGAGCGAGGACAGCTAGTAATGCCCCAACAAGCGAATCACCCGCTCCGGTGGAGTTCGATACCACATTCTGCGCTGCCTGTAGAGGGGGAAAGTGCTGGACAACCACTGTATCGTCGGAGGTCGGAGAGTGAGCGATGATATATCGATAGTGTGAGCTGCTGTGTTGCGCTGCCCAGGCACTCGCCTCTGCTTGGTCAAGTCGCATTACGACCACCACACCAAGCTTTCCACACTTGATCACGATGTGCTGGAAGAACGGCAGGAGGTTGATAGCCATTTGGACAACGCCCTTTTCGGCGATGAACGACAACGTGCCCAAATCCGATGCTGTGTCTGAGGCATTTCTCTTCGCGAGTTGCGTCAAGTCGGCGCGAAATTGGGGTCCCAGCCTAAAGCTATCAATTATAGTCCACCAACGTTCGTGGGACATTAGGTCGGAATTGTTGCGGGTATACTGATACAGCTGGGCAAGTTCAGCCAAATTCGGCGAGACAAATGATATCACCGATCGGGTGGACTTTGAAAGGTTTGCGGTTATTGCGGGTAAGATACGCGGCGCTTTGACAACTGAAGTTGGTTCACTGATTTTGATTAACAAAGGAGCGCGAGAGCAAACAAACGAAACCTACAAGAATACTGAACGGAACTAGGTCATTGATCGAACACCGAAGACTAAACAAACATACTTTGAATATCCATCTTCAAGCTCTCTGACACAATAATGGCGAGCACATCGGAAGGAACATTGGCGTCGAGGGCAAGGAGTTGAGGGCGTTGATCTCGGAGAATGGCAAGTGTCTGACACGTCTCAGTGGTAAAGCATGAGTGTTGGGTGTAGGTCATGCCCCTACCTGGTCTACTTCCCAAGCATGCGGAATATCCATATCAGCAACCCCACACTGTAGCTCGCCGTGTGAGTCGAGCAGCAGATTGCAAACAGCACTCCGTCGGCCTTGAATGGACACTAGTCCATCCGTCCGCATTCCGAGTGACCGGGTATTGGCACTGATCATTTTGCCAACATCATCATCGCCAACTGGGGCGACGAGCAATGTCGCAGCATCATTTCCAGTTGACCCGGACATGACTCTGTGTGTCGCCTCGGCAATGTTACGAGCAACACCGCCCAGCGACAGCGACACCTTCCCTGGGTAGGTGCTCTTTTGATCAGGCCTGACGAGGGCCTCAGCATGGGAAGTAATGTCTAGAGCGGCACATCCCACGACAACAACTGTCGCTTTCCGAACACTGGGAATGACACCCTTCTTTGCTGTACTCCCTGAGCCACATTCAACCGGCTTGAACTCTCGGATGAGGGAAGAATCCGTGGGTAGATCACTGTAAAAATACTGGGTATTCATTGATTAAGATGTTGAATTGGTACGGTATGTGACTCACATTTTTCTCGTTCCGATGTTCGCCTGCGGCAATTTTAGCATACTCGACGGCAATTCGTCCACCTAACGTGTCATAGTATATATCGCGGTGCAAGTGCATTAAGGAGTCACCTACCAACGAGGGCAGCGTTTTGGACTAGAGCAACATCTACGACCAATAATGAACGTCGCACACAGGAAGCCCCCGCAATATGCCACTCACTGCTTTCCAAGGACTTTCCACCAGTGAGTTCGCCAACACGCTTGAGAAGCCATGGTGTCACCTCCTTCCCCAACCTAGATACGCCCGTCTGCTCTGACTCCCGTAGAGCGATATCAACGGCTTCTTGCAATACAGCACCGTGGGCTTCGTGCTTCTCCGGGATAGGAACAGCAAACAGAGCACCATTCAACATGCCGAGCTGTCTTTGTACGTCTGTCGATTCATAGTCACCAGATAGTTAAACGAAAATATATGATGTTCTCACAAAGAATCCTGGCAGCAACCTCTGGGTCATTGAGGCTCCACGGGGACTGTAAAGTCTGCCTTAGTGTCATGATCACACCGAAAACTCTTGGTCAAACCTTGAAACCACTTTTGCGAGAGTAGAATGCAGGAAAATCGTTTGACTGAGCGTATGATATAACGGGTATTCCGAGGGTTTCCTACATG
The DNA here is from genome assembly GCA_038092695.1 of Boletus rubropictus. Lineage (NCBI taxonomy): Eukaryota > Fungi > Basidiomycota > Agaricomycetes > Boletales > Boletaceae > Boletus > Boletus rubropictus. Next base: position 19,979 of record JBBPQW010000005.1, on the reverse strand, counting down.
GATACTAGAGTAAACGGTCGAAAAAGAGTATCCAGGTACGCAACGCACGAGATACTCCAACGTTCTATGAGTGAATGAATGACAATACCGAGACAAACAATTCGAACATATTTTGACCTACCTCCCTATGTCCAAGATCGACTTGACTCCAGCTGAAATTAAACCCACAGGACAACGAGCAAGTTCGTGTAAATCAGCTGAAACATCCATTGCTGCCAAGGACCTGCAATTCAATCGGTACCAGACAGAAACACGGGATGACACGTACTTTTCTCTCCCCCACGATGTACTCCGCCAAGGCTGTGAATCCGTGAGTGTCCGAGTTGGTTGCACCGTGTGCCTCTCACCCTCCAGTGGCAAATATCTGATAATATGGTGAGCCAAGGACACTTGAACCGACATTGACGATCATGCCTTGATACCTGACAGCGCAGCAAATATCAACGTTGAGCTACACGTAGTCCCGCCGTCTTTCCTCGACGCTATAGCAGCAGCAATATCTCTCCTGGACAACTTCACAGGATCTGTACTTCGACTCGCAAGTCTGATAAGCTCGGTGGGTTGAAGACCGATTTTGACGCGACCTTCGATGAGGCCGATTGTGGCCGGAGTACTTCCGGTGGACCTGACGATGTTCTCGACTGATTGTGCCATCTCTAGGGAGGTAGGGTATGGCATTCCATGGGTGATTATCGTGGACTCCAGCGCTACCACCGCACGGTCATTTGCCAATGCATTCTCAACTTCCGGGTGCACGTCGATGGGAACACCATGCGTTGACGAACGGTGTGTAAGAGAGAGCGGACGGCATCGAGTCAATCGAGAGACGCTCCTAAGAGAAATGCGTGTACGATGGCTCGTCGCGAACATGTAGCAGACTGGGACTCGAGCTGGGATGCCGTGAGTCAGTTCTGACGGCCTCAGCATGACTGGGTTTGTGCAACGATGGCTTACCCGAGCACCTCGACCGCAGCGAGAGAGGACCGTGAAGGTGACACCTGTGTCTTGACCTACGAGCCCCTCGACGTAGATGCAATCGTGCGTTCAGCGGGGGACGATAGCGCTGGTGCAACAGCCGTTTTCATTGGTACCACCCGCAACTCTTTCCAAGGTATAAACAGTACATGCTACGGACGTCGTCGCTGACATACCATGCAAATAATCGCACAGGCAAGGTAGTGACACGCCTGGAATATCAAGCTTACAGTAAGCTGGCTATTAAGACCATGGCGCAAATCATCCAGGACGCTCGTAAAGCAGTATCTCGATCGACGAACCAACCACCGCTCCGCAATATTCCTTCTCTCATATCATGCATCGTCCATCATCGCTTAGGAGCCGTTCCAGTGGGAGAGCCGTCAATAGTCATCGCGGTATCATCGCCGCATCGCAAGGAGGCTTTTGCAGCATGCGAGCAGATACTCGAGGACGTCAAGGAAAAGGCACAGATCTGGAAGAGGGAGTATTACGAAGGGGCGGAGGAGGAAAAGGCGGAATGGAAAGCGAATAACTGCTGATCCGAAAGGATCCGCCTTGTGAAGAGACATGCGTGACACTGTCCATAGGGTACCATCTGGACAATTTACTCCACTTTCCACTTTGTGCTCACGTCGTCACCGTCTGGGCTAACGACGAGCTCTACAGACCATAGAAGGAGGGTAAACATGACATTTGCCCAACGCCACCAAACTTGGGATGCAGGGTCCAAAACTGTGGACATGTTCGAAGCATTAGCTACGGGATAAAAAGCACATGAGGAACGCACGCAGCAGGTGTGAGTACACCATGACAAATATCAGTTGTCGGTATGTCAGTAGGAAACAAGTCAACGTTGATGTCTGCAAAGGACTTCCAAAGTCAGTTGTGCATGAGAGCTAGCCTTCTGAGATCATACAGGTCTGCCATCCCAACCATCGACTGTCGAGTCATCTGACTCCCAAGCATCTGCACAGATCGTAGAAAGTATGCGAGAAGCAAGTTGGAGAATGGTCAGTCGATAGAATAGTGCGACGAGCACTGGCTTTGGAAGAGTATTCATAATGAAGTTGACCAGTGTCTGGAGATGGGGAAGGATATTAGATAAAAGTGGTGCGCTGCAGGCATTGTTTCAGTGCATGGCACCTGCGGGTGCGATAGATGCGACAAACTATGAAGATGCCGGATTCGAAAATGACGTTTGATCGTAGCCGCAGAGCCAAATGTTATAGGCCAAGAACAACGAGAGCATCGAAGACTCTACAATGTTTGTTCGGCGGAGGCGGAAGCCAATCACCGTCAGGAACAAGAAAGCGGTCAATGCCACGCCCAACAGTGTGGAGGAGAGTGGTGACGTTGCTGCAGCTGGATACGCCTGTGTGAACAAAAATGAGCAAAAGCAACAGCAAGGCAAACGCACAACCGACCACGACGATCCACCAAGCTGCAACAACATATGCGGCGGCTGATGCAATGAGGATGGCAAATTGGTAGCTTTCTGCTTCGTCCGCCAATTCCTTGCCAACCTGACCAACTTTCTGGGCGAAGAGCAGGCTAGAGAGACCCTCCATGGCTACGTAGGTTGGCCCCGAAAACGTCAAGATTTTGCCCCACCAACTGACTGCAGTGGCTAGCACTGGGTGAACTGAGTGTGAAGAGGCATTGAAGCATACGATGAGGAGAAAAGGGTGCATGGGAACCTGCATGACGGAGAGTAGCTGCGACCCCCAAAGAAGGATGAGTGTGCCATGGATGAACGAATGCACGGAGAGTAGAAGCGAGAGCAGAAGGAAAGCGGGAGTGGAGAGGGTTGCGAGAGTCAAGGGAAGGTAAAGCAATATCTGCAGCACGGTAGACAACCTGGTGCAGGTAAGATTGATGACGATGGGTGCAAGACACGCGCGTACCTCGCCGTGTGGGACAGCGCACTCCATACCATCCAGGGGTTCATACTGTTCGTCGCACTCCCTAGAGTTTGGAGAACTGGTGCTGGTCGCGGTGGGTGCCAAGTGTCACATCAAACGTTCACGAACAAAACACACAAATACAGCAGAATACACTCAAACACTAGGCTAAATGGATAACTGTGGTGCGCTATCCCTGATTTGTGTGGGTGCGAGCGTGTTCCTTGGGCTTAGAAGACCCTTTGCAGCCGCAAAGTCCGTTCCACGGTTAAGGGCAGCAGGGTCCGACGGGGAAACATAAAACTTGTCAACGATAGGTATCTGTAAAAGATTCATCTTTGGGGTGATCACAACCATGTTGTTGGTTCGTATTTCCATCCAATCGGCTGTTACGAACGTCGAGGTCCAAACACCTCATGTGAGAGTGACTACACACCTTTCTCAAAGGTCAGGGGCTCGCTGGCAATCTGAGACAAATCAGCGGTTCAAGCACACAAAGATGGAAACAAACCATGATGATGTTTTCTCGTTTATCCGCCTTTGTCATCTTGTAGTGTCCACCTTGCGTATACTCGCTGAAGGTCGTGCCGGATGAAAACCACTGCAAACGTCATCAGACTGTAGAATAGATTACTTCGGATACGTTCATTACCAGCGAAGCGGCTTCGTCGTGACGAGATGAAATATAACGCGTCGCAACCACGCTCTCGCCGTCAGTAACACAAAAGTTCATCAAACTAGGCTAAGCACAGGGTAAGTTGTTGCGCATCAGCTATGGGGAGACCGTACTTCAGTAATGCAGGCAAGATCGGCGTAGTTGTTGAGGGCGGCAATGGCATCCAGCATTGCTTGCTGCAGTGTTTGATGATTGAATGATTTTGCTTTCGCATCAGGTAGCTCGGAACAAATCAACGTGACATCAAGGTTTCGCCGTCAGAACACTCACCTTGGACAGAAATAATGCGAATGCCCACTCCGAGTCTACATTTTCGTGATAAATAGGTTTCCCATGCCAGGAAGAACATCCTACCGGTGTTTCCCTGTACGATATTGAAAATCTCATCCGATAATTCTGCTTGTAGTCTTCGTCTAACCAGGTGGAAATCCGCGATTCCACCATTATGCATGAACTAAGTTTGCGGAGTCATGGGGGTAATTTACTGCTTGGATCACGATTGAGCCCACCATGATTTTACCGAAAACAAAAGGATGGCAATTGTCTAATGACAGAGAGCCAGTGGTCGTTGCTCTCACGTGAGCGCTGAAGAGATTAGAGTTCGGAGAAGGCACAAGTATCTCAATCTACGCACAACACGAGAGGCGACTTGATCTTCTCCGCCAACCGTATGAGATTAGCGTTGTTCCATGCCTGTTTTAGTGTCAACGAAGACTCCCATAATTCGATGAACCTGGTTACGGGTGTCACGGAAGTGAATATGCAAGGTTGGCTGCCAAGTTCTTCATCGTGCACGGTGTCATACCACCCTGGAATTGGAACCTTGAGGGTGGCACGTTACGATGACCATACCGAAACGCACCGACTCCAAAGCCGTCTCCGTTTATAGGTCTGCGACGGTCGAGGCGTAGTCGCGAATCGAAAGCTTGGTTGATGATGGAATGGCACGGGCGGGTCAACAGCTGCAAGTGGTCAGAGACTGGTGCGACTGGAACGGCGGAAAGTTGCTCACATGCGACAATTGGACGGGCGATGTGCCCTTATAGATCACGAATCGACACATGGATGAAAGAGATGGGTGTCAGAGACGAAGGAACAATTCATGCACAACTATTACACACATCACGTCTTGGGACTCATTCTTAAGAGTACACATTACACTTGTAAGTTTATCCCCTTCTGCCCTTTGTCATCTGAAGTCCGCTGGCCTCTGTGCAGGGTCTCCACCCGCCTCATCGTATACGAGCCCGGCGACACGAAGCGCGAGGTCTGCACAATAAAGATCGTCATTAAGCAAGTATCCGGGACAGGTCTCTTACCATTGGCTTCGTCTGTCTGTTGCGCCTCCGCATACACCCTCACTACGTCCTCCGTACCACTTGGCCGAACGAACGAGCGACCTCCCGTCCTTTGCATTAGTTGATCGATTTTTGATTGAAGACCGAGTGGCCGCACCAAGCGGCGCTCTGCATCCTCCGTGACGAACGCATTCCTATCTCCAACCTTGACTTTAACCAGTCGATTCGGAAGGTCCGAGTACAACTTATCCCATGCTTCCATCTTGTAGGACATGTGGTAGAGCGCGACCTCGACAAGCAGCATATCAGAGAGTGCATCACCAACGGTCTGGTTGATAACCTCAATTACGCCCTTCAAACGGCCGAGCGCGATCGCCTGTGTAGGCGTGGACGGCTCATGAAGAGCAATCGTATGCTGAGCAGACGACGAAAACAAGACAGTTCCGTGGCCGTTGGCTTCAAAGTACACTCCGATACCATATCTCTCGGCTGCGGCATGGTGCAGGTGCTTGACGCCAGTTGGAACACATGTCACGGGAAGCCTCTACATGGGCAGAAGCGTCAGATCAGTTTCATTGCGGCACGACCACCAACCTCTGACAAGTATTTGGTGGAGCTCCCGTTAGCATACGCCGTCTGGACAACACCAACTTGGATTTTCTCTTGAGTATCCTCGAGGCCGGCATCCTCGACTAACCCCACAATGAAGCTTGCAACAAGCGTCGTGATCTTGTCCCCATCAAGCATGTGAAACTTTCCACTATTATCCAAGTAGTAATAGATCAGGCGATCAGCATCACCATCCAAACTGCAGCCACGTTGTCCAGGTGCCAACTCGGATGTAAGGGACGGCGGCAATTTCTGGTTGACCTTGACATAGTCGGCGCCACAATCCTTGTTAAGTTTCTCCCTGTTTTCTATGGAGGTGTTTTTCAAATCAAGAGTGAGAGACTCGCCAAGAAAATCATTGAGTGTTTTCGCAGCTAGAGTACCAACCCCGTTGGCACAGTCGACCAGCAGGCGGGCTGAGGTATTTCTGTCTGCCTGTGGGACAAGTCAGTGGTGAGACGCACTTGATCAAGAGTAGAAACTAACGACAAGTCTTTTAAATGCATTGCTAAGCTTGAGGTAGTATCCTGCTACCAAGTTGCTCACGTTCTGCTCTTGTGTTGTGGTATTGATGGTATCTACCAAGTAGTGGAGGATAGGTGTTGTGGTAATTTCGGCATCCATGGCCTTTGCACCCATGACAGCGAGACCTTTGCGAAGTGCCGCAATAAGCTTCGGACCAGATGCGCGTGTATCGCGGGCATACACGACTCTTGCTGGCGTATCTAGCGGTATTTGTTTGGATTGGATGAAAGAGTCGAGGACCGCGATGAACGCGTCAGGTGATGACGCGTTTGCAAAGTTGGTACCATCCAGTTCCCAAGAAGTATCCAGCATGTCTCCATGAGGGTCGACAAGTTTGACGCCATTGTCCTGCGTGGGGCTTGGGTTTGAGCGAGACGGTCGAGAGGCAATAGACGTACGTCAGCTGGGTTGTGCGAGGCAGTGACCATCACGCCGATGGTCCTACCATCGCACGACTTGCTCCTTAAAGCTGCGAGAATCCCTACTTTGAAGAGCACGGATTCAAGCTTGTCCCCTCTAGATTACCTTTAGATTTGATCTGGGTATGTCATGATGAAACGTGCACTTACAAGGTTCGGAAACCTGCGGTGCCATACGAAAACTTTTCGCCTGGTTTTACTGGATACTCCTCCAGCCCCTTCCTGAGCTCGCGTTCGAAACCTGGATAAAGTGCAGACATGGTGAGCGGATGGTTGAACGCGGCACTTGATCTGTGTATAGCCTCACGTAATCCTGGGCTGATTGGAATCGTACCAAGACTCTAAGCTCCATCCTGACCACGATGCCGTCCAAATCAACCGCGCAGATTCTCATTGAGAAAGCGGACAAGAAGGTCAACTCATCTTCAGGGTGGTTTTCTTCGCCATCTGCCAAGTACGAGGAAGCCGGTGATACTTATCAACAAGCTGCCAATGCCTTCAAACTTGACAAGCAGTTCAGGGATGCGGGCGATGCTTTCGCAAGAGAAGCCGAGTGCAGGGAAAAGTGCAAGGAAACAAATGAAGCTGCAAATGCCTGGTGGAATGCTGCCAAGGCATTCAAGCGGGGGTATCCTGATTGTAAATTCATTCCTTGCATCCCCAGATGCGTCTAACACACTGAATCTGTCCTTCAGTGGCGATCCAAGCCCTGTCTCAGACAATCACCCATCTGACAGCCTCTGGTCGATTCCGACAAGCCGCGGATAGAGAGAAAGAGATTGCACAAATATATCAGCACGAGCTCAATGATATTCGGAAAGCTTGCGAGAGCCTCGAACGTGCTGGGGACTGGTACTCCCAAGAGGATGCCACTGCGTCCGTAGTCTCGCATATAAAGTAAATATACACTGATGATTTATCAGTACTGCAAATGGATGCTACAAAGATGCTGCAGACCTCCATGCTGAGCTAGAGGAGTATCCACAAGCCGTTCACCGCTATGAGCAGGTTGCGGACCAATCACTCACGTCTGCTCTCACGAAGTACAGTGTCAAGGAATACTGGCTAAGGGCTTGTCTTTGCGCTTTGGCTATGAAGGTAAGTGCGACACACATACCTGGGTTGACCAGCCAACACCACGTAGGACTCTGTTACGGCTAAACGAAACATCCAAAAGTACATGTCACAGGACCCTACATTTGGATCCACCCGCGAGTGTAAATTTGTCAACGCGATCATCGATGCTATCCAGGCCGAGGATCAAGAGGCATTCACAGGATGTGTCGTCGAATATGATCAGGTCACCAAGCTGGATAGTTGGAAGACAACGATATTGTTGAAGATCAAGCGTACTATTGAAGGGGAACCTGTTATTCTCTGAGCTGTATTACATTACATCAAATGGGTTGGCCACGTATTAGCTTGACCACGTGACCCTAGACTTGTATGTTAGGTCCAGCGCTTCAGCAGTAAGCGAAACCGTTCTGCTCTTCGTCTATGTCGAATACGTGATGTCGACTCACTGGGCGTTCCGCCTCATCCACTTTCTCTATGCTACATTCATGACCATCATTGCGTGGGTGCAGAAACGCAAGCGGAGGCAACCTAAACCATTGAAAGCCCAACGCAGCAAGATCCCCAAACACCTTTGTCTAAACCTCGTCGCGAACAATGAGATGTCAGTGGAAGAAACGGAAACGGCGTTTCTTCAATGCCTACAAAGCGTTGCCGGATGGTGTCAAGAGTTGGGTATAGAGACACTTACCGTCTACGATCGTCATGGTATGCGTCTTTGACGCTCGGATGAGACATTCTAAATGCATACATACAGGCGTCCTTTATGGATGTCCTGAGAATGTACATCAACGCGTCTTCGCCGGGAACGAGGCCTCGGGAGACACAGGCGAGTCGGAAGTTGAGTATCCTCTGACGCCACCGCTTTCGGAATATTCTGGATCAAGGTCTCACTCGCCCGAACATGCGATGTCTCCCCCGGACTTGAATATAATTACAATGATGCATCTGTCTCGTCTTCGAAAGCGTAGGGATGTCGCTGTTCGTAGACGACCAAAAAGTGCGTCAAGTTACGTCCCCCACACCTAATAGGGATCTCTTATAGCAACCAGGCAAAGGTGTATCCTCCGCATCCAGCTTGACACTTCACATACTTTCCCGTGCCTCCGGTAAACCTGCCATTGTCGCAGCGAGCCGCTCGCTATTGCAAAGTTGTGTTAGTGGTGCTTCAATGCCAGACGATATGATGCCTAGCGGACTTCCTTATAAATTGACCGTATCAAAGCTGGCCATGGTGCTAGAAGGTCAGATTTGACAGTCGTCGCTTTCATTGAATGTTCTGAACTCTAGAAAGCTGGTTTACCGCCACCTGATTTGATGATAATCCACCACATAGGCGACATGAGGACGCTGTGTCCTCCCGTCGAGCTCCACGGCTTCCCACCATGGCAAAACACTCTTACCGAGTTCCAGTGCGTGTGGACCACCAATTAGTCTGCCGGGACCTGACTATATAAAGTACAGCCGTATCCATCCTGACGGCGACCCCTCGGGCTCTAAAGTGCGCCGCACGCCCAAGTGGATATCCGAGGCCGCGTTCTGTCGAGCGTTAGATGAGTATTCGGGTGCGGAGTTCCGGCTAGGCAGGTAGCCGAGATCTTTTCTTAGTAGGGCTTGTGCTACGTTGCCAAATAGAACGCGGGCCTGGTTGACAACAAGCATCAGTGCATCAGTGTATCATGGCGGGGTTCCCATCTTTCCGCCGCGCTGAACAGCTTCATCGACACATCACTTGATCCAGCCACTTCTGCACAGCCAAAGTCAATATCTAGTAAATACTTATATCCCGGGCATCCGAATTCGCCGACTAACTGATATTAGCACTGCCGCACTGGACATGTTGGCGGCTGCCATCGAATTTTGCATAAATGCGCCCGTGAAGGACTCCTCACCATCCCTATCATGTCTCTTGCATCTCCCTCTGAACACGCCCAACCAGTAGACGCTGCTACGGCAGGAACGTCATATTTGCCGCTCAAGACCAAGAAAAGAATCATCGTCTGCTGTGACGGGTAAGTAATGAGTTCAGTGGGGTCCACTGAAACCAGTAGTCTGATTCCGAGTCACCCTCATTATGGCAGAACATGGCAAGACGGAGTCGTCGTAAAGGATCGTTGGAGATATACCAATGTTTTGGTGAGTAACACACATTGCAGGCTCAAGGCGAGCACCTTGTGACATTTCGTCCTCAGAAGCTCTCACGCGCGCTCAATCACCACGATGAACGAAGGTATGTCGTTTGCCCCCAAGTCAGCTATGCTGCTGTGACGACTTACTGTTAATCCTAATCTGATAGCGAATATGCAATACCGCAGATCGTGTTTTATCAATGTGGCATCGGGAGTTCGCCAAACCTCTACTCGGAATATGTTCAAGGCAAGCTCTCGCATATCGTGCAATTAAAACCTGGCTCATCTACTCCACAGGTGCCACAGGAGCATCACTAGGTACATATCGTCCATTGTGCCAGCGTTTAAAGACTCACGTCGTTGGGCCTGGGCAGTGGAAAAGGTGCAAGAGGCATATGCTTTTATTGCACAGTAAGTGACCTCTTGATGGATATCCAACGTTGGGGGATCTAATTTCAACGCTGACAGGAATTTCCATCCGGGAGATGAGGTGCGGCAGTTTCGGCACGGATGTTATACCCTCACTTATATGTTATAGATATTCTTGTTTGGGTTCTCGAGAGTGAGTACATGTGGATAAGATATCTTCCACCTCTCTCTAAAGACCGACAGGGTGCATACACAGCGCGCATGGTTGCTATGTTTATCGCAAGTTTTTTCTTCCTAAGCCTATTGTCTGCTCAAGCTTATTATGCAATGTAGGGTGCTATCGGTGTTCTGGACAAGACTGATATGGACAACTTTGCGGTTATCTTCGTCACATACCAAAAACTGGGCCAGTCAAATGACCCTGCAGGTTCGTTCTAGACCTCCGGATCGCGTGATTCTTGGTGATGAAACATTTGTCCCAGAAATAGCAAAGTTACAGGCTGAGCTCGCCCCTTGGACCTCCCCTACTTCTCGTGGAAAATTAAGAGCTGTTTCTGATGATCATACCTTCTCGATCAAGTAGGTTGTCAACTGACCACCCCGTGATGTCTGTCGTAACCTATTCCCAGGTGTATTGGCGTTTTCGACACCGTCGGTTCCGTTGGGTTACCAGAGGAAATCACTCGCCACTCGCCATCCACCAAATCGATATTTGGTTTCCCAAATGCAGAACTCGGAGAACACATTGAACGGGCGTATCAGGCTCTAGCCATCAATGAAACCAGGCTCGATTTCGTACGTATTCATCCGATCTCGGAGGACCTTTCTTATCCAATCAATCTCATTATCTCCACAGAATTGTAATAAATTTGAGCAGACGCAGGGTGGCCGTCGCAAAGGACAAGTCTTGAAGCAGGTAAGCGACGATCAAAGAATGAAAGTATGACCCTAATACATCATACCCAGTGCTGGTTCATTGGTAAGTGGACTCCCTTCCTTGCGACGTACTGGGTGACATAACATTAAAAAAATAGGCGAGCATTCCGATGTGAGTATGGTCCGCCTTAACATTGCTCCTTTCTGACTAAACACTGAAAAGATCGGAGGTGGTTGGCACGATCATGACCTATCGGACCTGACACTTACTTGGATGGTCGCCAACATCGGAGATATACTCTCTATGGATTTGAAGTATATTAGATCACTTCCTGACCCTGTTGCTCCTTGGGGAAAGCAGCCTCCTCACGAGTGAGTTCATACATGGCGACCGTTTCCGTCCTCTGACCCAAGATAGTTCTCGTTCCGGAATCTTCGCCTTGTCTCTAAAGAATACCCGCCAGCTCCCTACGAGGACTGACGATGTCACGCACGAGACGATTCATCCATCGGTGCTTGAGCAGGATGACATGGTCTCGCAATTGCGCGAAAGCGTTCAGAAGAAGCCCTTGCTAGTGTGCAGTCTGCTTCCGCTCGAAGAAGAAATGAAGAGGAATTGGCCATATGTCCCTGGAAAGAATGTCCCAACGGACTCGGAAGGGTCTGCACAGGTGCAATCCGCTACTGTTGTAGGAACTGCACTTCTGTGGAACGCAACAAAGGATGTTCTAAACGTCGGCACTAAATTGGGAACGGAGATCATCAAGGGGGTCCAGGCCCAGGTCGTGACAAGCAAGAGTATTAGTGGCGCTACTGGGAAACGGTCGTCTGCGTCTTCCTGGCTGATGAGCCTTGCCCATGAGAGCCACGTTGGGCCTGTGCTGAAGGAGCTCACCAAGGACTACGAGTAACACCAAGGCTCATGTGTAAAGAGGTGATACCATACCGAGATTTAAATTCTGTTCAAGCTGTATTCTATTATTCTTGACCATAATTATGCCACCCTGTCTTGCGTATGATATAATATGCGACCTCCCGGTCTTCGTCCAAATGTTCAAAGTTCAGGCCCGGTAAAGAAACTAGGGCGGTAAGATACGTTCGATGCAGCCGCGAAATGCGGTTGTGTACAGATATTGAATGCTCACCATGAATTACCGCTGGCTGCATAGGAAGAAAATCAGATGAATTGTGTAGCACACCCAGATAAATTACGTAAACAACGGACGCCAATAGACGACCTATATAAATGGGTAGGCCAAAGATAGCCTTAGGATGTTCGAAGGTCTCCATCCCGTTTTGTCCCGCAAAGAGTCAGAACTTGCTCCGTTTCTTGCAAAATGGCTTTGACTACCAAGATCGAAAGTAATCACATTAGCGCAAGTGTCGAGTAACAAACCACAACTCTCACCCTTTTCGCGGTACTGTCCGTGCTTCTGCTCTAGCTGTTCATATCCATGGCGGAGTTTTTCCTCGTGATCTCGGATGACTCCGTCCTCATGCTGAAGCTTCTCCGTCTCCATGCGGAGTTTTGATAGTGTGTGCGCAACGTTACGGCGGAGTACTTTCAAACCAGCGAGTTCTTCCTCATAGTTCTGACAGATGACATCCCACTCTTCATCTACGCAGTGTCAAGAAGAAAAAGAGTAAATGTAAGGAGTTACTCACCAGCATGCTCCACTTGAGCGGCCGCAGCGTGGTACTTGGTCATTTGGTGAGCCCAATCTCGGTCCATTGCCCATGAGACGGTTTTCGTCGAGTAAGCCATGCTCATCCGAAGTTCAGAGTTATTACGCTTGAGGCTACTTCGCTTACGAGATACATCAAGCCGAGACACGCCATCTGTGGCATATCCATCTTCCGAAGGAGGTGAGGGAGTACTATCCTCCGCGGGCGAGTCTCTCTTCAGAGATTTGTTAATTTCCGGACGTGTTACATCTACAATGCCGTCACATATCTCCGTGAAAGCGGCCGAGGTGGATCCATGGTATGGAATTGGTATTGGGTCTGGGGACACCATGGAGAGATAACCAAGGGACTCCGCCTCGGAATTACTCTCGACACAAGAACGATTACTGTGATCCGTCCCGAGCTCGTGTGGATCCTCGACGATGGTATGCATAGAACGATTGATCTCCTGGATTTTGCTCTCTGACGTGAATGTGCTCGTACCAATCGATGTGCCTTGATTACGCTTGGAGGCGCGAACTTGGGTACGTTCGCCTGCGATACTGGCAATATGGGAAGTGACGCATTCCTCGAAATGATCCGATGTGTGCATGGATATGTGCTCTTCGGCACGAATTTCCTGACCTCTAACGCTTTGAACAATATCTTCGTTGACGACAGCTGATGTGTCGGGTAAAGAGGGTCTAGGATTGGTACTTCTTACGCCATTCGTTGGCACGCTAGGGCGCCTTGAGAGTGTGGTTCCTTTTGATGGCAATTTTTCGGAGACGGACGAACGACGGGGATGGGTAGCTTGCACAGAGGAACGGCGAGATACGTTGTGATAGTGAGGTACCAGGTTCGCACAGCGATCACAGCAGAATGAACCACGGTGTTTGAACGTATCAGGGGAGATCACTTTCTTCAACACGTTGGAGCCTTCCTGGCGTTGAATCCACTTCTCCATTTCTTTCACACGAAAGTCGGGTGGGGCGTGGAGGGTAAGAAAGGGTTCGCGAATTCCAGGGTTGCCTGCGGAATAAGCCTTTGCGAGGCGCTGACACTTCCTAATCATACGATCTTTCAGGCGCCGGATGTCGAGGATGCGCTCCCAAGAAGCACCGCGTTGCTGTTCAAGCTCAGCTAGCTCTGCCTTTAGAAGGAGAGCGTATATCTGGGCGGTTCGGGGGGGTAGCAGGACCTTTTAGAGGAATGAGATGAGTTGAGAAAAATTACAGAAGCTGCGCCCGACCTTGAGCTCGTTGGGGGTATCTGTGCACTGTAGGAAGCGGCAGCCAGACTCTCTGGTGAGTTCATCGTGCGGTTCGAGCTGACCTCTGACTGGGCTGGGTTGTGAGTAATCGAGGGGAGGGAGAGTAACAGAACCCGATGATGAATCTCGGTGCATCTGGTGTCCTTGAGGGAGGGGAAGGGGCTCACTTAAATAGCCATGGCCTCACGCGAAATTGCTAGTGTTTGGGTGCCGGCTTTGTACGTCAACTCGCCTTCAATTTGTGCACCATCGTATCCAAGATCTGGCAAGAATCCAGCTCGTAACGCGCAACGAGCAGCCATTTCATCAAGCCCTTTTGACCGCTCGCCGCTGTCGACGAAAATCGTGTGATCAAATAATCCATTGTAGCACGAACGACCGAAGCCTTGATTCCAGTTCGACCGCCAGCCCAAAGTACATATATTGTGCAACACAGTGGATGAGTATCATAATGTCGTGGCAACTGTGTCTTCCTCCTCGGCCTCATCAGATGCAAACCCATCGACCCATACACGTCACAAAATTTGCACGAACAGGATATGAAGTTATATGTGTCGTCTGAGTTTTTCTTTGCCGTCGCAGGTGGGGGGTTATATAGTCCAATGTCCGTGAACTGAAAATCACATCGGACTCACCCAGTCCGATTTGCGGACGCTCTGAGGAGACAGAGCTTGTTGAAGTCTCCTGGGTGCGGTGGCTGTGCACGTGGAAACGAAGTTTTCGCGTGTTTATACCACTCCCTTGAACCAAGCTACTCGCAAGAATTGTGATGTCTAGCAACGGCATGGACTTTGTTATGTCTCCAAGCAGGAAGTCGTCCGTTTTTTAGTCTCTTTCATACATGCCAGGGCTTGCTTACTTCTTCTGCCCTAGGTCCCGCAATCATTCGACGGACACCCACCGCACCAGGCGTTCTCACCGGTCCCACTCACAAGACCGGCGCGATCGACGGAAGGAACGAGACAGGGACATTGAAGACAAACGTCGGCGGAGTCGTGAAAGAGACTATCGGGACAGGGACAGACGAAGCAGGTCTCGCGAGAAATCCCACAGGGACAGAGACCGAGAGAGGGACAGAGACCGCCGCCACCGCGGTAGTGACAGGCGGGAGGGAGGTGAAAGTCGCCACAGAGACCGCGACGAGAAGGAGAGACGCCGAAAAAGAGACGAACGCGAAGACTCTCCAGAACCGCGAGACCAGGAAGAGCGATCCAAGCGAAAGCGACCTGATGAAATCGACGGCTCATTTCCCCCGCCCTCTGTCGGCCAACCAAAGGATAGTCCTCAAAGCAGGACTTCTGACCGCAGAGATCGCTCACGTGATCGCAGGTACGACGACAGGAGGACACGGGATGCTCGTGACGAATTTGATGATCTGCCACGGTACCGAGAGGACAGAGAACGTCGTGAGACAAAACCCCTTCCTGTCGATGATACACCTCTCGAGGATGATGAATTTGACAAACGCTCATTAAGA
Organism: Boletus rubropictus; assembly: GCA_038092695.1. Lineage (NCBI taxonomy): Eukaryota > Fungi > Basidiomycota > Agaricomycetes > Boletales > Boletaceae > Boletus > Boletus rubropictus. Next base: position 4,710 of record JBBPQW010000005.1, on the reverse strand, counting down.
CGAAGCCCGCCTATCGCGTACGTTTTCCGTCTTTCTCATACATCGTGTCTTATTTTTTTCTGCTCTAGACGTAGTTCTCCGAGATATGATCCCCCTGTTGAAGATTACAACCCCGATGAGCCTAAGGAAGACGACTCTGAAGCTCGGTCTGTCTTTGTTTCTCAGCTTGCCGCTCGTCTCACGGCGCGTGACCTTGGGTACTTCTTTGAAGAGAAACTGGGTGAAGGGACTGTCATGGATGCCCGTATTGTCACCGATAGGATCTCCCGCCGATCTAAAGGGTGAGTATTGTGTTTGCACCACTGCAGCGGCTTGTTCATCCACTTTCAGCATTGGTTATGTGGAATTCCGTTCCATAGATCTGGTTGAGAAGGCCATGGCCTTGAGTGGCACAGTCGTAATGGGTTTGCCTATTGTGGTCCAGTTGACTGAATCAGAAAGGAATAGGCTTCACCCAGGAGACGGGTCAGGTGCATTGTTTGCTTATTGAATTTAGCTTACACTATATTCTAGGAATCTCAACCTACCGCCCGGTGTCAACGCATCCCATGGGGCAATGCAGTGGGTCACTTTTCTTGACAAACATCTGCAAGTGTGACTAATACCTGTCATTTTACTAGATTATATGTCGGTTCCTTACATTTCAACCTCACGGAATCCGATATCAAGCAGGTCTTTGAGCCTTTTGGTGAACTGGAATTTGTTGACCTGCACAGGGATCCAATGACTGGCAGGAGCAAGGGTTACGCATTCGTGCAGTAAGCCCTTTGTCTGAGCACCAACTAATGCTTATGCTTACATTGTACCTACAGGTACAAAAGGGCGGACGATGCCAAGATGGCATTGGAGCAAATGGAAGGTTTTGAGCTTGCGGGGAGGACGGTACGTATTCGCTTGTGGTCTTATCCCGCCTCGCTCATAGCTTGCTTAGCTGCGAGTAAACACTGTACACGAGAAGGGTACAGTGAAATATACTCAGCAGGATTCCTTGGATGAATCTGGCGGTAAGCTCGCCGCCTCTAGTCCAATATGCTTGATAGGTTGCTAATTTTTGCGTTTTCAGGCGGTAATTTGAACGCAGCATCACGTCAGGCACTAATGCAAAAACTTGCCAGAATCGAGCCAACACCCAAGCCTTTGCCCGTGTCCGTGTGATTCTTCGGTATCTCATAGCATAAAATTGACCATAATCATGAAATTATAGTACAAAGCCAAACATTCCTCAGGCCATGCAATCACGCTCCGTTCTACTGAAGAATATGTTCAATCCGGAAGAGTTAGTACTTACCCCTGATCAACATCGCAACCTGCTTAATGCCTTTGCAGAGAAACAGAACGTGATTGGGATAAGGACCTTGCTGATGATGTCAAGGGTGAATGCGAGTATAAGTATGGCAAAGTTGATGCTATCAAAGTCGAGAAAGACAGCCAGGTCGGCACCTCTCTCCCCGCTTGGCATGTCAAGCTAACCGTGAAAGCAGGGTGAGATATATCTGAAGTTCATCACCATCGAATCTGCAAAGAAAGCCATTCAAGGATTGAATGGGCGATGGTTTGGAGGGCGACAAGTCGCTGCCACATTCATATCTGACGCTATCATGATGGCTCACCAATAAATTCACGCGACGCTGACCTAACATTTGATGCATTACAGAATACACGTTTCTGAACACGCGTTCTATTAATTCTTCTGAGCTGCAGGGATTTTCCCGATACACCTTCAAAAAGTTTTGCCTGTACATGCCTCGTACGGGATCGTGCACAGGCAGGTTTATAATTGATTTCTTGTTCCTGCTGTACTATGAGTTTCTCCCTCAATGAAAATGTCTTCGTAGATTGTGTTGTGAACCGAAAACAGCAGATCGATTCTTGAAGTAGGAGCTTCTGAGATTTCAGCGTCTTGCTCCTGGGATTGCTTCAGCTTCCTTGGCACATCTTCCTTGGACGGGGAAATACGACATCGTGTAATCCTGGGCTGGTGGGTCAGGGATTTCTTTAATGATTGAGGTATTTGTCCACAAAAACATCCTGCCTGACCCTTGTCTATCGCTATTTCAGTGTGGATCTATCTGGGTACCTGTCAGACTTTATGATTGTTGACCTCGCGGTATACTATCAGCTCCTGCTCCCCTTGCCGAAGTGGGGGCCTCTTAAACAACGGATGTTGAATGTGAGTAATTACCCGTCCATGCCAAACCACAATCAGGTGATTAGTCCCAAGTGTCCAAGAGATTGTTGCTGAGAGATAAAGTGGATATTACAGGATGATTTCTGTCCTGTGTATTGCTCGAATATCTGTTGCCTACACTTGACGACCCATCTGCGCTACGGCTTCCATCCAAAAGATCAATAGGTTAGAGCAGCACTGGAAGCTTCTCTGTTGTGTGTATTCTATCATTCTCCTCATCATTGCTGAACCAATCATTTTTGAATTGATAGCCCATGTTGTAAAGGTGTTGTGTTTGGGCTAATCTTCCTGAGCAAACAAGGGGAACCAGTTCCAGGAGACATTCAACCACATACTGTATATCAGAGGACATTTTTTCCTAGGATGAGGTCACTAAAATTGACATTTAAGGATATGGATGATTTTGACAAAGGTAAATGAAATCTACACCCAGGTACACCTGATGAGATCTCACACATATAAAATCTCACTGCATGCATAATTTCTCCTAGAACCTAGGCCAGCTTGCATCTGCATCCAAGCTGGTGTGCTTCCGCATCACAGCTCCCACTCTAGCCTGATATTTCTTTATATAAGGAAATATCAGGCTAGAGTGGGAGCTGTGACGCAAACTGTTACAATTTTTTCTTTTCCCTTTATTTAGCAACTTATCTCATGCTTGTATTACATTTACCATTCCATTCTTCACATGATCATGTTTTATTCCTTTAAATTCTATTACATTTGATGGTACAACTTTTATTCAGCCAATGGCCTTTTTCTCTCAAGTTGTACCACTTTTATATTTCCTTTCCTGACTTGGTCCATGCTCAGTTTTCCCTCATTGATAAACCTCGCACATGTACTGTAAATGGTAGACTAGATCTACTTGGTGTTTCCCTGTGAACTCCTCATCCAACTTTTGAGTCACTCAACTAGCTCTCACAAATCCTCTACAAGGTTAGGCCATGTGATCATGCCTAGAATGATATAGAAGAACTGGAAAGGACTTATCCAAGTCTACACTCATATCTGTTGAGGTATTACCTATTTGAGATGTATTATATAAGCATGGACTTATTTTCTTGTCACAGCTTGGCTATACCTCAGTGACTGTTCCCTAGTACACTAAGGTGAGCCATTTACTGTTCAGTTACTAGTTATATTACTGACTCTACCTATATTAGATGATGGCACAGCTCTCGAGGTTAAAGCCTTAATCGACTCTGGTTGCACAGGCTCCTCCATCGACACAGAGTTCATCAAAGAAAAATGTTACGATTCATCTTTTCTTCCTTTTATTTCTCGCTATATGTGAACTGTATAACCACTTAGCCGTTCCCACGGGCACGTGCTTATCCTTCGGACTTCTCGCTCGGCCGATGTCTCGGTAATGAGCTTTTCTTATCTCTTATCTTTTATCTCATATCATACGACTATCTTCGGCCAATGGCCATTCCACCTCTTATCATCTATCTTCGGCCCATGGCCATTCTCTCTCAAGTCGTATGATCTTGCTATTTCCTCTTACATACTTGGTCCGTGCTCGGTTTATACTGGTATATAAACCTCGCTGTACATACAGTATTCCTTAGACTAGATCTACTTGGATATACTGCTAAATCCTCGCGACCGACCTTTGACTTGCTCGACAGTCCTTCGACTTAGTCCCTACTCCAAATCCTCCATTGCAGTTGGGGGTAGAGCTGTGCGATCACACTCTGAATGATACAGAGGATTAGCTTCTCAAGTCTACGTTCGTCCCTATCCGGGCCAAGCATAACAAAAGATCTAGTCTCTTCTTTTCTGGCAGCCATCGTTGCTGACCAGATAACCCATTAATAAAGATTTCATCTTCGAAGAACCCCGAGTCCATGCCCAGGAAAGGCAAGACCCCCATCTGTGTATCACCGCACGAACTCCGAAACCCTGACCCTCTTATTCCCGACACCTCAGACTCTGAACCAGATAACGGACGAAGATCGGAGGAAAAACCCCGATCACTCAGCACTAGGCCCGAAGGAAAAACCAAAGGCGCTGACGAAGGACCTGCTAGGCAATTCGAACCTATGCAGTTAGAACAGATAGAAGGACCTGGGCCCAAACCCGCTTCATCCACAGGACCCGCAGAACAAGATCTCTCGCGGTTACAGATCTCGACCAAGATGTCGACGACAACGACGAAACCCACAGAACTTAAGATCGAAGCACCGGAGGCTTACGATGGAAAATATGAAGCAGCCGAGTCATTCCTTCTCTCAGTAAAAGCTTACCTTTTGATCAATAAGGAGCTCTACGACGATGACGACAAGAGGGTGGTGTACGCGCTCTCTTATATGAAGGAAGGAGTGGCGCTCCAGTGGGCGACAAGATTCAGGGCAGAATGTGTTACGCTTGGCCCGGGTAGGGATGAACGTAGACTTGAGAGGCTAATCCTCTTGTATCGTTCTGAGTGCTCGGCAGCTCAACCCCCAACTGCAATGGAGGATTTGGGATAGGGACTAAGTCGAGAGTCGATCGATCGAGTCGAGGACAGTCGCGAG